>JAQGAS010000510.1:0-46526 GCA_034686365.1 Pachymerium ferrugineum | reverse complement strand
TACAGTTCACTACTTTGAAAAGAAGTGTACCTGGAATGCAAACCAGCTCCTGTAAAACATCATTGCTCTTCATTGCTGCATTAAATTCTTCATGGGTAAAATACTGATCAGGCATCAATTTGTTCTCTGACTTCTGTGATGGCCAATAATCCTGGTATTGCATTTGATTGGTTCCGAAGCTTTTCTAAGATCATTGTACTTTTCCAAGTTTCCATCTTTCACCAATTTCAAGGTTAGATATATTAGAATTGAAAATATTAATTCTACAAACATAACTGTTTCTAGAGTTAGTGGTCATTGTGGGATGATTTGGAAATCAATTATACATGAACAGTCCATCAAATTTAAATTACCTCGGACAGATTCTAAGGGAAAGATCTTGGCTGAAATCTTGGCTCTTTGTGTATTTTTTTTGGCCCCTTTTTCAAAAAATTGCTTCAAAATTAACTATTCCACTTGGGTCACAATTAAATGACTCCATACATGCTGGATAATCACAGAAAGCAACCGCCAGCAGTTGTATAATTGAGTCAAAGCCACATGTATTGTTTAACATTGCTTTAACCTTAGGCTGGATGGAATAGGCAGTTTCATTACGTTTTTCATTTTGTAAAACATCTATTTTTACAGATTTGTTGTCTGAAACAATGGCCATCTCTGGCTTTTTGTTTAAATATTTGGATCTGGAATGGATCTGGGTTTCCAGTTTTCTAAAACAGATAATCATTCTGTCATATTTGGTAGATTCACCATATCATCTTTTTCAACAATGGCTGCTTTCGCCAACACAAATTGCCAAGTTCGTTTTTCTCCAAACCCTTCATTGTCATTTTTAACAGACTCAGAACATAGATTTAAAGTGGTTTTGTTTTAATTTTTTAAAGTTACTCTCTACAGCAGCACTTGATTTCCATAGCTAAAGAAGGGTAACATAACAGCTGTCCAGGCTGGAATGGTGTTACACAAACGTCTAAATGGATGTTTTATTTACTAGATGCCTTTTCAAAAACATCTTCAATCCAAGTAGTAAATGAACATGGAGAATTATTGTCTGGTTCATTTTCTTCTGGTTCACATTTCTCTTCATGTTCTTCAGCAATATCAGTTGAAAAGTCTTCTGAATCTAACAAGTCATTTAAACATTCATTTATACTATTTGTTGATATTCGTGCTTTCAGCCATTTTTTCCAATTTCTGATGGTGTCTCTTTCCCTGTAGATTCTGATTGTCTTTTGTTTCAGATAATGCAACAATTACGATTGCTTTAATTAATTCCTTGATATCATTGAAACATTTGGACTCGATTATCAATCTTGACAGTGTGGGCAATATCCACCCATACAAAGCATTTGGGAAGTGGAGTTTCAATTTTGTTTCATTAATACATAGTAGCAAGTGTCAATATAATTTTTAAAAGATTCAGTAAAAACTTGAACTGCAGCTCCCAAAATTGCCAGAGAAAAATCTTCTGAAAGCATTTGTGTGGCAGGAACACTATTTTTTCAAGCGATTGTAGCAACTGCAGAGTTCAAAAAAATGTGATGCCCACGATGATTGATTCACATTGTGAACTTTTTTAACAATACTTTTTTACATCGTGGGAAGCTTCGTTTGGAAGTCACCTATAATTTGTTTGTCGTAAGAAAAATTAAGAAGTCTATCCACTATACGATCAAGAAGGAAGCCGAGTGTTATTTAAGAAGTTTACTGTCACAACAAAATAACTTCCCATCGGCCAGAAGTTATTTCAATCTTAGATATCTCCATTCGAAGAAATAACAACTAGTTAAATCTTCTTTCTCCATATTAATGGTGGTGAATCGGCCAGCCGCCATGAAATAACTTCTGGCCTATGGGAAGTTATTTTGTTGTGACAGTAAACTTCTTAAATAACACTCGGCTTCCTTCTTGATCGTATAGTGGATAGACTTCTTAATTTTTCTTACGACAAACAAATTATAGGTGACTTCCAAACGAAGCTTCCCACGATGGAATCTTCGCACAGAAGCAGTAGCACCGTGAAGAGGCTGACAACCAAGTAAAGAACTTGGACTCACTGATCCCAAGGTTGAGCTCCACTAACAGGACTTCCTCAACCGCACTTAGAGACTACTAAGGATCAAGTGAGAATTTTTAAGAAATGGAAAACACTAGGGTGGATTTATAAAGCATAAATAATTAAAGGACCCTTGAATGATTGACGAGAGGGACGTTATTCCAATGGGGAATACCCTCGAGAAATAAGCTTATCACTCTCAAAAAAGACAAACAATGTCTTGTATTGAATCAAAAAAGCAAATGCCAAAATTCACAACAATTATACGCCTTGGATCTGGGCATACAGGTCCAAGGTTTCTTCTATGATTAACGTTGACAGTAGATTCAAGATGATCGATTCACAATTGCAATTCAGCCGAAACAATTGTTACGACACAGCAAAATCACGTTCTCCAATTTCCTTTAAGGTTCACCCAACAGCTTTCATCGGCAAATGTGTGTCACGGAAATCCGGATTGACTTCGAATCAAATCTGCTGAATTAATGGAGTGTTGTAGATATATTTCTTGCTAGCACCTTCCTTACTTTTAATTGGGTTGGAGTGTAGTAATGAACAAAAAATGGATCCAAACTTAAGTTGTGAATACTTCCCTGAAATGGTGGGGAATGTTTAGAGATTTGAAGGGACATTACTGGGTTGGTGTCAAGTTGTTGACCCTTAACCAACTCACATTTTGCTTGACGCAAAACATGAGTGCTGGGCAAGTGGCTTGGCACTGAATCCTCAAAATTCATAATTTTTGAGGCTCTCAGTTTGTACCAAGTCACTGCAGACATTTTTTTATCAAGCTTTGGGTTTTCGTAATTCACCCGTCGCGTATGGCCCAGGCAGCCGCTGGCGACGTTAAGCCCCATTTTTTTCTTTCTTTCTCCAGAAAACTGCCTCTTTGTAGAAGGTTGTAAATGTAAAGTCAAGTTGCCTTTGAAATTAAATGTTTTTATTAGTTATTAATTTTTATACATTGTTATTATTACTGAGGCCACTAGTATGTCAAGCTGGCAGATTGATGAAAACGTGTCCAAACTGCCAAAAAATTGGGTGCAAATGTTGTAACTTTAGTATTCAGTAGTACTAATGGAGTACTAAAGAATACAAAAGTTTCGAGGTAGGACTCTTGTCATGTCACTGTCAAGTATTAAGCTGACAGAGCACGTACAAACACTCTTAAAAATAAAAGGTATGAAAAGGTAAAAATGTTGAGTAAATACCCTGTGGGTGTAAATTCTATTTTTTAAGGTGCTGCAAAGGTAGCTACAGCCTGGAAACTACCTCAAGCTATGACGTTTCAATAGAATGGGTGTATACTGTAGAGGTATAAACACACATCAGTGTTTTTGAACGCGTTCAAGTTCGCGTTCGTGATAGTAATTAAAAAAAAGAACGATTCATTCAGAGTCCTTTTTTCGTGTACAGTTCATGATGACATCGCACTTTTTTCATCGATATCGATACTTACTGCTAAGAATATAAAAGTTTCAACGTAAGACTCAAAGTTCACTGGTATGTGTCAAGCTGGCAGACAAATGAAAATGTGTCCTGACTGCCAAAAAACTAGAGTACAAATGTTGAAACATTAGAATTACGTAGTACTAATGGAGTACTAAAGAATGCAATAGTTTCAAGGTAGGGGACTCTGTCATAGCGCTGGGTACAAATGTTGTAACGTTTGAATTTTGAGTAGTACTAATGGAGTACTAAACAAAACAAATAAAAGAATAAGTGGACTGTAAGGGCGTGCTGTCAACTTGACACGCATCTTCTACAAGGCTTGGTAGCAACATGCAAAACGTCTTCCCATATCCAGTTGGCAATTCAGCAATGACATCTTTTTGTTTACAATATTTTTTATTGCCTCAATTTGCTTTTCTCATAATTTTGGCAAGTTTAAACTGTATTTTTGGTTTGCAAATTCAATTCTATCCATAATAGAATTGTTTGCCATTTTTTTTGTTAACTCGAACCTGAACTAGCAGACACTTCCTTGCTGTAACCCTTCAGATTTGAGAAAGAGGGTCAACGTAATACCTCTATCTACCTCCTTTCTCACCCCTTTTATGGTGATTTACATTTGTGTACATGGCACAAACTAATTGCCGTAAAGTTATTTTATTTATTAAGTGTTTTAATGTGTTTCCACATAAAATAAAAATCCTTCAAATTTTCATTACCAAAATTACAAAAATTCAAATAAAATACAATTTAACTGAATTACATTATGTCTAGTCTTCAGATGATAATATCACCATCAGCTGCAAGCAAGGCTCTCACTGAAAAAAAAATCATCATTGTTATTATTGATTTCTACTTACTCATTTTTATGAATGAGCAGACCATAGGTTAGAAACGCATGCGCACTGGCTCCATGGAAAATTCTCTAGAGTTACTACTGTCCCCCCCCCCCCCCTTTCTGATGTGAATGGTCAAAGCCCAAATAAAGAGTTTGTGAGACTTTTTTTAAAAATAAATTAAAAATTGATGCAAAAATGCACCTTTAAGTGCAAAGCAATATGAAAAGGTTTAAATTTTATTTTAAAAATAATCCCAGGGTGCTAAGGACGCTATGGGTGGCCAAAGTTGCAACTACAAAATTGTTGCTGTGCCCATAGGCTTCCATGCGATTCCGAGACCCACTCACCACCGTACTCAAGTGGTTATGGGTCGAGCTACGCGGACTAGATGTAGCAACACTGGTTCGTATAAATTACTAGCTAACTGTAGTGAATATTGTAAAAATTGGCTACTTACAGGTTCGTGGTTTGAGCGGTTTGAGCATTGATGAGGCACAAACAGGTTGTCTTTCTTGCCCGATAAAGGAGCTGCTATTGCCAAAGAGGTCATTAACGCATTAATATTTAAATTGGTACAAAGAGGCTTTAATCTATTTTGTACAGGCACAAGAAGAAGCTCGGAAGTTAGCTGTGAAAGAACACAATGTTGAATGTAAGTCTAATTTATGGATAGGTATAAACATTTATTCGAATCAAACAAATTGTAAATCAATATTTTCTCACTTTAAATTTCAGCCGATTCATTCGTTGGTAAATGTCATATCATCAACGGTTTAAAACTTGTACGGAGAAATTCGCTACAAATACTGCCATTATTTTGTCCGGCTGGAAGAGGATCCACCACCTAAACATTATTACCCATTATGTCCGGAGAAAACAGGACACGAAAAATTAGCAAACTTTAATTCTTCTGATCTCATCTAAAATGCACAATACATTTTTCATTTTTGAATTAATAGTTTACTAATTTTATACATCTTGAGTGAAAGTGTGAGGGATGAAAACTTTTTTTTTAAAGAATATAATAAATCAATGAGAATTTGTATTTATTTTTATACAAATGATTGGTGCGAAGTTATTTTGTCAAAAAAATGTAGTTCTTAATAGTTAGTGAAAGGTCATGAGGTAATGGTTGACAATCTTGTGCTTATAACAATGTAATCATAATTTAAGTTTAGCTTAGTTTATTAACTCGACATTTATCAGATAAGTATTGTTATTCATTATTGAGGTGATTTGATTTGTGGTTAATTTTGTTTGCCGACTTGAAAACAATTGTCAGACCCTCGTTTAAATACTGTTGGAATAAGATAAGTAATATGCAAGTAATAATGCAAGTATCCATTATAAAAGCATCGATCGTAATAGTTTTAATAACACTGCTAACTCTTTACAGGTTTTCTGTTCATTGTAAAAGCCGACAGATGCTTTGGATTTCTACAATAATCTACAGATATTGAAGGCAACTTTAAAGCCAGAATATATATCGTCTATTTGTTTGGATTTACAAAACATTTTCTGAATACTGAAGGAAATTATCAATTTTGGTTTATAAAATATATCGAAACAAGCTTAAAATACTAATACGAAAATTGAAAATTGGGTTGGATGTAAACCGATCATTATTTTGATTACTCAGAATATATTCGTATTATGACTAGATACTTTAAGAATAAGAGAACGTTTTGAAGAGAGAAATTAGTTCAAAATAATTTAGGCCAAACTGAATAGACTTGTCTTTTAATTAGTAAAGTAATTATTGCAGTAGAAGGTATGTACGATAATTCATTTTTGTTGCTGCGGGAGGATTCTGGTTGAACAGTATATCAATACAAAATTTTAACATTTGTTTTAATTTTGGAATTTAGAAATTTTCAGCCAAGTACAAAAGGAGGAACAGGAATGAAAAGTACAAAACAGGAAAGTATGAAAAATAAAAAATAAAGTAAGGAACAATAATACAAATGATTTATTTTTTTTAATGACAAATGTTACATTTTATCATAATTGCTGCTATTGTTTAGGGGCATCCTTCAGGAAAACGAATAAAATACTATTAAAAAAAGACTAAAAAATATGGCTTAGGTAAATGATATCAAATTTGATTTCATTAAGCTTGGTTAGGTTAAATTGAATTATGTTACCTAATTTAAATTATGCAACTTAATTTTCTCTATGTCACATTCTTTGGATAGCCAATAGCTCATGTTTTGTTTTGACCCAAATTAAATTATAAATTAAATAACTTTTTTCAGGGAAAATAGGTTATTCTGGGTTAAATTGTGGATGCAAAACATGGGCAAGACAAGTTCTATTGGTCCACAGAGCATTTCTAGTTATATTAGATTTAACTAAGTTGCCCTAGTAAAAAATTAAGCTTAACGTTACCAAACATAACAGAAATCAATTTAATTTAAAATTGCAATGCTTTTAACGTATTCCGAGTCATGGTAAAATGGGAGCATTTTCCATTAAAAAAATGAAAAATACTAATTTTCGGTTAAAAATAAATCAATTTAATAAAAATAAAATCTTTTGTAGTGTCTCTATTTTAACTTTCATTTTTCACTCTTTTCTGTTTTAGTATTTCCCTTTCCTTGGCATTCCTGTTCCTTCTTTTGTACATGGCAGACGTTTTCTGTAGTTTTTGTGGCATTTTATAAGAAATTGTAAATCTCGCCACTTGAAACTTGACGTGTTCACGCTGAATTTGAATCTTAGCAATTACCTTTTAAAATTCATGAATTTTTAAAAAGTAGCATGTAAATGCTGTTGTTCTGAATCAAAACACTTGCGTGTTTTACAGATGTCTGACATGTTTTACAGATGGCTGACATGTGAGGAGGTGTAATATTTAAAATGTTAACTTTCCCAGATCCTGAATGACTACAAAATGATTAAAAATTGATGATATAATTAATTTTTATGATTACAAAATGATCGATCATTTTAACAATTTTCCTTTACTTCTACATAAATCTAACTTTTTCAATTATTTTGATTTAAAACTGTTTTCTTTAAGTTTTGACGGTTACCTAAACACTTGCGGAAAAACCATGTTGGCTTGTGTGAACAATATTTATATAGTAAGAAAACGGTTTTTCTGCATAATCATGTGAGTAAATTCATTCCATATAAGTAGTATTTGACACGTCTGAAATAGTTTTTCAACATTGATATGAATATATTAGTTGAAATAACTCGTACACAGCCCATTTCCTTGTTACATGCCTTTGGAAGTTTATACGTCAGTAATGATCAAACTTGACAGATGAAATGTGACCAAACATGAAGTCAGTCTGCATATGAATTACAATGAAAAAAGGGAACTATTGAATGTAATTGATGTTAGGTTCCAAGAAGGTAAGCGTATAAATATTTTACAACAATTTTATTCTGTGATTGAAAGAGCTGTAAAATAATTTTCATTACAAATTTTCATTTTTTTCCATTTCAATAATGGTGGTGTCTTGTCCTCCCGGATAAAATTGTGGTTGCGGCTGCCAACGAGGACCAGCTCCCCACTGAGCCATTGAACTTCCAAATTGGTGCATCTGCGGTCTTACAGGTACAGAATATCCTGTGCTTGTCGGTTGATACATTTGTCTCACTTGCATTCCGTCACCAGACTGTCGTTGCATGAATTGAGAAGCAAGATAAGCTGTACGTTCTTCTTTCCGTTGCGCCAACGCCACGTATAAAGGCTTTGACAGGAGAAGAAGCCCATTCATTTCAAGTATAGCTCTCGTTGCCTCTTCTGCTGAGCTGAAGCATACAAATCCAAATCCTCTAGATTGGCCGTATCCATCAACCATAACCTAGGATTATTTTGAACTATTAATTATAAGCTTTATTAAGTATTTTTTTAACCTTTGCGCTTAAGATTGTTCCAAATTGTGCGAACTCCTTGTGAAGTTGTTCGTCATCGATTCTGTAGTCTAAATTCTTTACGTACAAATTGACACCCTGATAACGAACTTGTCTTTCCATTTCCTGGAGGAAATTAGCGTTAGCACGGACCTGAAATTATGAAAGTTTGCTTTCGAATTATGTATTTATAAATTTACTGCTCAAAGAATGGTGTTTCCAAGAATAGAAATCAAAGTTTTAAAATAAGCAGGAAGATATAGAAGAAGTAAAAGTAATAATTTTCTTTCGTATAGTTACTGGAAGTGGCTTAATCGAGGTGTCAGGTCAGGCGGAGCTGTGATAGCGCCATCTATGTGGGAAAAACATGTACTTATGAAACCGGTTTTCCCCGTCTCAAGATCTTTAATCCATCTTTCACTTTCGATACATAAATAAGCATTACCGATGTCACAGGTTTATTACGAATCAAATTTACTTTAAATAGTTTCCTATGAAGTTGGCTAATTTTGTTATTGATCCCACTTCATCTTCGTCAGAAATGTTTTTACTCCAGCTTTTCATTTTTTTAATTACATGTAAACAAAGTTTTATGTTAGGTAAGTTTTATATCATTTTTAGAAATATTTAAATTTTAATGCCTTTTAATACTGATAATTTTCAGGCTGTGGAGGCGATATTACAAAATCTAAGGGAGATATAGTACCTCAAGGTTATCCATACCCTTTGCCTCCCAATACTACTTGCGTATGGTTATTTAAACCATCGCCCCCAGCTAAATGGTTATTTATTCATTTTAATGTTTTTACATTAACTGAAGATTCTTTTCTGAGTATTCAAGAAAAAAATGTAAATTCTACTCATGTTTTTAAGGGAATTAAAGGTACAAAATTGAAATATCCGTTTTTCCACATTTGCCTAAATCAGTTTTTCAGGTTTATTTAGTGTCGCTGTTGATGCAAATTCTATTTTGACATTTAAAACAATGAATTCAAATGCAAGCACTTTTCATGCTGGATTCAGTAATCAAGGTACGAATGTTTAAAAGTCACCTATATTACATTTTTCTTACATTGGAGAGAACAAAATTATTCTCTACGTTATGGCTTTTTCTTTGATTTTTTTAGATAATATTTTAGTGATAAGGAAAAGTACTTTGAGATTGAATTTTTTTATAAAAAGGTTTTATGGGCGGAGCCTAAAGGTTGACACGTAGTAACTTTTCCTGTCATGTGACGTAAGGCCTCTGAATAATTTGTGCAGGTCTTTCTGTAGCTTACCGACGATACAAATTCGCAGCCTTATGTAGTAAAGATAATATTTTGTTTTTTTTAATAGTAAATAAATACAGAAAGTCATGTTATTATAAACAGTGACCTCTGGTAACCACAGACTTGAACTCTCCTCATCTTAGGCCCTTGGGTACAGGATAGTGACGTCACATTCCGCTGGTCAAGGTCAATCCAGACAATAATATTGTGTCTTGTTAATCGTCAGATGGCGTTCCGCGCCCCTTGACGTCGCCTCCCGAGGTTCCCTGCTCTGGATTGGCCCAGCCTTACCTGAATAAGTTACATATGGCCGAGCATGTGGCTCAGGGAACATCGGGAAACGACGTCAGAGGCGCGGATCTCCATGTGACACGGAACATGGCACACCTCTTCGGCAATGCCGAGAAAATGACTATGCGCGTCCCCAAGGGTCCGACATACCTAAATCGTAGTTGTACGTTTATGTTTAATTTCGGCAATTTCAATTTTTTTTTCAAAAAATCGAAACATCATCTGTAAAAAATTTTTTCCTACAAGGTGGAAGGCGAAGATACATAAAACAAAAAATGAAATTGCTTTATTTTTTTGTTCTCAGCTCAAATTTTTACTTGGTTTCGTGAAAACTTCACTATTTAAGAAAATAGATTTTTTTTTTCGTATGCCCTTGTTACAGTCATCTTTTAGGGGGTTGACTCTTAATTCTCTTCAGGGAGTAGTAAACAACTTTTAGTTGTTTAAAAATAAGTTTTTTGTTGAAGTGAGCAAAGTCTCACTCACTAGCCACATTCAAATATTAAACTAAACTGTGGCTTAGGTGAGTTTAACAACATGTGATGTCATTAGTCATGATCTGCTTCAAAAATCAGTTAACAGATGTGGCGTCACTGGTTGTAAAACTGACGTGAAAGCCACAGTTTAGTTTACTATTTGAATGCAGCTACTGATTTGTCAGAGTTAAAGTTGAAACTCGTAACCCTTTAGTCATTACATATACATAGCCTCAAAGCTTGCAAAGAGGTGTAATGAGTTTATTACCCCCTCCCACATGACATCAAGTTTACAACACATGTGATTGCGAAAAAAATTGATCCCTTTTTGATCATTTTGTAATGAAGATTTCATCTTTTTGTAGTCATTAGTGATCAGTGCAGTAATTGGTCAATGCTTTATAATCAAAAAATGACTAAAAAGTGATCACTTATTTATACTTTAGCCATTTGAACAGAAGGTAATCAGAAAGTGAATTTTTATTATCATAAAAATGACCATATGATCAAAATATGACCAAGAAATAATCAAATCTTTTTGTAAGAGAATAAAGAAATAAATAGTTTCTAAATTCTCATATTTGAACTTGGGAATTATTTTTGTTACAGTAATATTAAAACAATCAGTGTTTTATTTTTATTTTAGATTGTTCAGTGAGCATTATGGACGAACATGGGATTGTTATGTCACCAGTGTACTCTCCTCGACCATATCAAGATTCGTTCATTTGCTCATGGGATATTTCTGGATCATCAAATGACAAATCCATGCTTATTTCATTCGCAACATTTCAGCTTCAAAATAATTCAATTAAAATATATCAAGATACAAGTACTTTAATAGCTTCGTATACGGGTAAATTAGATTTAGTCAAAATATTT
The DNA here is from genome assembly GCA_034686365.1 of Pachymerium ferrugineum. Classification (NCBI taxonomy): domain Eukaryota; kingdom Metazoa; phylum Arthropoda; class Chilopoda; order Geophilomorpha; family Geophilidae; genus Pachymerium; species Pachymerium ferrugineum. The sequence goes on along the minus strand of JAQGAS010000510.1, from coordinate 35,392 downwards.
GATATACCCACTTATATGAATTATGTATGAGATGTTTAGGTAATGCAATTCCTCAAGATGTAATAATATCATCCAATCTCCTACGATTACAAATTCAAATTCAGGTATCATCACCAGTGGTAGTTTTCATATCCGAATTTTCAGTTGTGAACTTAGAATGTTCAAAAGTGCTGCCGATAAGTGACACTACAATAATATCAACGAATATCCTCCGGTATGAACCTACCAAATGTGTTTGGATTTTAAAGGTACGTTGAAGTGAGACTACTCTCATATTGTTGTTATAAATATTTTGCCAGGCAAAATTTGCCTACAGAAAAATTATTTTAATTTCATTGATACAAGTTCTTTAAGAGTCTAGTGAAAAAATTAATTACCTAAAAGATGAGGCAGTTCTCACTAGTAATAACAGGTTTGCACTGTTATATCTAATAATTTTTGGATGGTGATCACGGAAGAGCCTCATTAATGTGCAGCCAATTTCAGCACAAAATTACAGTGGGTTTAACCCACTGAAGTTGGCTGCACATTGATGAGTGGCGCAATAAAAGGAATGACGCCAATAAAGTACTTATGAGAATAACCTTAGTATTTCGTTGGTCCACCTTTGGCCTCAACAACTGCTCGGACACAACGAGGCATTGAGTGAACAAGCTTACAACATTCAAATGGTGTTATATCCCTGCAAATCGACTTAAGTTTTACTCGCAATTCCTCTACTAACAGTGGTTTGTTATTTTTAGGTTAGCTTTAGTTATCGTCCTTAATTCTTTTAAGAAGTTAAAGCCTGAAGAGTTAGGTGGTTATTACATAGTTGGAATTCCATGTTGGGGTATACATTCTAAAGTGGATTGAGATGCATGTGCTGGAGCATTGCCATGTTGATAAATGAAATCTTCACTTTCAAACAATTGATTCAGATGAGGGTACGGTATCATGATTGTTTCCAATACACTTTGTGATAATCTTCTCTGACTTCCTACCTCCTCATTTTACTCTCTGGGTTCCTTTTGGAGGTGTCTAAGCTACCTTGGGGAAGCGAAAAGGAAGTCTTGTTTGATAGCATTGATTATTAGTTTTAATTTTTGTTATTGGGTAGTTGTGGTGTGGTTATCTCGTTTGACTTTATACGGATAATAACCCGAGGCGTATGACCCTGGCAGCGATGTTGAGCCTCATTTTTCTCTCTCACTTAGTTACTATAATACTATTACTGTATACAAAGCTGGCTATAATCTCCATCTCATCTCTGATTCTTCTACTTTGGATGCAGTTGGGTTCATACATGCCCTTTTACCTTGAACCCAGTGTCAAAGTATCTGCAGCAAAGTGTCTGCTAATTACCAAATTAATGCATGGGCTTGATCTCCACACGATGTCAGCAACAAAGCTTTCTTAATAACCTCACTGGTGATGTTTGCTTTTCAACGCATTATAAGAAGCTCCCTTATATTCAAATTTTCTAACTTGCCCAAATAACACCATAACCGCATCTTCAATCTCAAAATTAACAACAACTGCTTGTTCATCTATTTTTGATACATCATGAAATTATTCATTCTCTTTTGTATTTTTCATCAGGTCTAACCTCACTCCAACTTTTTATTTTCCAATTGTCTACTTTCTTTTCTAATCACCACAACACACCAAACAAAATTCATAAACATGACCACCTTACAAATTTAGTTGCCAAACTGTTTATCCAGCTACATTCCAAAATATTTTTTTCTTTTTAATCCTCGTTACCACTGTTCTGTATGGTCACATCATGACTGTATTTCAAGTTTAAAAATTTATTGAATTAATGACCACTCAAATACAATTCATGTGTTAAGTTAAGGTAACTTCACACGGGTGACCACACTGGTGTTGCTCTTCCCACCGAATTGTAGGTACTAGGCTGATCTACAAGTAGGCCATTGCAATCCATTGAGGTGAGCTTTGCTGCTGCTGTTTGAATAAAAAAGCGCAATGGACTGAAATCATAAATGTCAGCAATAAGTCAAACGACACCTGTGTGAACTTATCTTTACACATATATAAATTTTTATTTAATATTTTATGATTTTATTTTAATTTTAGAGTAAACCCGGAACGACTTTAATGACAAACATAGACTACATTAATGTACAAAATTTACAAGATGAAGTTCTTTTCAATGATGGAACCAGTCGTTATTCCACAAATGTAAAAATGATTGACTTTAAAACTGAAAACATTTCAGGTTAGTAGAAGCAATTTTTTAATTTGCTTGTAAAATTGTACAAATATCATTCAAGGTTCGTTTGTGACTTCGTCGTCCAATTCCATGTACGTTTCACTTTTCACTGTTCCTGTATTGAGTTTATCTTCTTTCAGATTAAATGTCAGTGTTCAGTGTAAGTGATAGTTTTCCAAGTAAAAATTAGAGCTTCATTCGAAGTTGCATTTCAGTAGAAGGAGGCACTTTGTACGATCATGGTGAATTTTATTTTCCTCAGAGTCCAATTTTAAAAAGCCAAAGCGTAATATATACATTAATAGTTAATACATCATTGCAGGTAGAAAACATTACAAAACGGGGAGCTCTGTGTTTATAACAGTAATTATTCATTAGGTAGAAGTTTCTTTAGAAGCTCAAAATTTACAAGATTCGAACCAAATATACTTTTATGATATGCAAGAAAACAAAGAGGAATTATTGGTGATATTTACGAAGGAATCCGAATTCCGCCCAGTGTTTTCAAAATCCAATAAGGTAGTTATTATTCTGAAAGGATTTGATGGGTCAGAGTCGTTGAGAGGAAAATTTCACGGAAGCCCTCTAGGTAATTTAGTTTAATTTATCCATTAAGTTTATAATGCATTTAAATTAAACAATTTTTGCAGGCTGTGATGTTTTGGACAATAAGGGTGTGGGAATTTATGAATTACCAAAAGTCCGGAATGAAAATTGCACATGGTTGGTAAAACCAACAAATGTTTCGGAAGGAGGTACGTGAAACTCAGTTAGTGAACTAGCGGCGGTAATCTAGTCCCCTATAGTTCACAGTAATGTATCCTAGGATCCAGTGGTGCTAAGTTGGCGCAAAGCACACTGTTAGTGTGCACTAGATGATCTGGCCCAGGTGTAGAGATTATGCAATACCCGCAGAAAAATAGAAAATGAGGTACAAAATTTATAAATTAAGTTTTGAGTTGGAATCTTTTAAAGATATACATTTCCTCTTCTTTCGTCTGCAACTTCAAAGTTAAGTGACCTCACACCTCTATTTTAAAAAATGTCGTGAGAAGCCATTCACTGATAACCAGTCAATGGTCAATGGGCAGACATAATTTTTTTTCAACAGTTATGTCGAATTTTCTATATGCAAACAGCATTTCGCTACTGCGCCAGTGCTCCATCTTGCCCCCATTAGGTCCTAGTTTGTTGGTGAGGCATTAGTGGTAATACGCTTGACTTTCTTGATTTACAGATGTCATCGCAATAACGTTTAGTAAACTAATTTTAAACAACGACGACATGGTTGCGGTTTATAGAGGTCTATCAAATGGAAATGAAAACCTTGTTCAAGTTTTTAATTATTTGGCTCATGGACAACCTCAACTCTACATTGACGGGAAATACGGAATTCGCGTGGATTCACAAATTGGTTCGGGCAAAATTCCATCAGAAATGACTTCATTTTTTGAAATTCAGCAGGGCTGCAATAGAAATTATACATTAAAATCTGGTGAAAGAATAAGCATTTCAAGCACAGGCTATCCATCTCATTATCCTCTTAATATGAATTGCTTTTGGCGTATATTTTTGCCAAAAAATAGTACAGCATATTTTAGTTTCGCTGATGTCAATATTTACCGGGAAAATATTTTAGCTGTATATTCTGTTTCAAATCAAACTGCACATCTAATTGAATCAGTAAATGCCATAGAATATCCTGATGATATAATAACAACTGATGATGAAATTATTGTTGAATGGAATTCAACTAGTGCTCATGCTAATCAACCAGTCCGGGGATTTTTGATAAATATCCATTTATTAGGTATAATCAATTGCAGTTGTCAAAGTTTAACAGGTTTTGTTTACCCGTGTTTACTTTAGAGTGTGGTGGCAATATAACGACACTTGATGGCAAAATATCCACCCCAGATTTTCCTAACCCAGTAAATGAAAGTTTAGAGTGCATTTGGAGTGTAACAGTTCCACAGCCCAAATCTGAAATTGTGAATATAATTCAGTTTGATGTAGACGTCGGATTACCTGAAGAAGTAATGTCTGTGCTTGAAATTTTTGACGGAGGATCACTAACATCATCTGTAATAATAACTGAACGCAACGTTTCAAGTTTGAGTAGGACTAATAAGATGTTGGTGAAATACACTAATAACATTGTTAATGGAAGTAGTTACAGATTATCATACACTAGTAAAGGTCGTTTGGACAACCAAATTCTGAAATACATATTTGTTTTACAGTTTTATTTTTCATATTTGATAGAGTGCAGTCGGTCCGAACAATGTAGAAATGGAATCTGTATGCACAATAATTGGCGGTGCAATGGAATTAATAATTGCGGCGATTTTTCTGATGAAGAAAATTGTGATTCCTTGTCACGAAGTGCCACAGGTTTGCATTTTCTTTAGAAATTTTAGTTTTGTTTTTGGAGAATTTTCGTAATTACAGAGTTCAATGTGAAAATTAAGTTATATTTTTTTATTGTACAAAATTTTCAAATTTTTATGAAATTTTTAGATAAAAATTGCAGATCCAGAGTAAATGAGGCTAACGTTTTGCATTATTCTGTGGCAACCACCGGTTTATAGTGGCATATATCTATATAAAATTTTACAAAATTTTACACATTATGCAGTAAAAGTTTTGTAAAATTTTGCAAATTTTCACACATTTTGAAAAATTTATGCAAAAATAATTACAGAAAACTGGCCAAATTTTTTTTTCTTATAAAATTTTTATAAACTGTTAAAAGTATTTTCCTGGGTATAACGATTGCCCTAGGATTTTCTTTTTCAGTCAATGGGGTTTACCTCTACTGAAAATGTATTATTAGATTACAATATGCCTCGTAATTTCATAAACAACTTTTCTCTTTGTCTCTAAGGAAAATTTTTATATTTATTTGTTCCTTTCAGTTTCCGTTCCTGTATTTGCAACATGTGTAATCCTGTCTCTAATAGCTGGCATCGTGGGTGTTATATTTGTGCCACAAGGAATAAGAAAGATACGAGATAGGTTTAGAAGGGAAGAGCAGGGATCCTTCAGCATTTTGCCAGATGAAATAGAAGACGTGGGGTAAAAAGTGTAGTGAAATCATTGAACAGGTATTGCAGTACAGCAAAACAACACATTTGTAATTAACCTATGTCGTTACTACGTTTAAATTTGAGAAAGGATTATAATCTCCCGTTTTGGGTTTAAATTTTACATTATACTGTAATTGTGATTTTAAGGGAAAGTCGAAGTTTAACAAGTAATTTTAAAATTTTATTTTTTGATTAATTATTGATCCAAATTTTTTAATTCATACGCATCAATAAGTTATTAACCAGCTATAAACTTTTTTGTAATAATAAATGTGTGGGAAGAATTGCTTTTGATACCCAGACTTGTTGTACAATTCTTGAGTAGTAAATTGTTTAACATTTTCAATAATTCGCCTGTATTTTTGACTGATTTAGGCATTGCTAATGGAATGTAAACAATTTCTTCAGAATCTTTAAGTCCTTTTTCATTGAAAGTCATTAATTCATTAAAATAGTCCAGTGCGACTTTAGTTTTTCAAACTTGACGTCTCTACTCATGTAGACACGCTGATTGTAAATTTACCTTGCATTTTGTTGGGTTCCTGGATATCTTATGAATATATCTGGCTCTGCTCTATCCTCCAATTTATTTCGCTTTGACATTGGTATTCAAGTTTATGGTAAACATCTAAAAACATGCAAAGCAAATTATTAACGTTTGGAATTCTTTTGAACATTCTAGTATAAGGTAAAGCATCCTTCAACTTTGTTGTTGGTGATAAATCAGACAAAAAACAACATCAAAGAAATTACATAGGAATGCTTGAATAATGTAGTTACTTTCATTATCATTCAAATTTATTACCTAAAATATATGCAAAATTGGTAAATTTTATTAGAATATTAATATATTACGTACTTAATCATGGAGTAGTAGCATTCTTGATCTTGATGCTATGCAGGCGCTACCGGGACTGTGATAATTTTTTTTGTTGTTATCGTTACAAGGCTCTCCTCCCAATTTTTTTTTAATGACAAATTGCAAAACTGTATTTGTGGTTAGCTTCTCCTTTTAAACTAGGTTCTATTGGGACACCGTAGACAGCATCACGTGATATGAGTTATGACGTATGAAAAAAAAACTCTTCGTCACTTCCTTTTCCTTCATGCAACTAGAAAGAAAGGAGGACGCGAACGATGTAGACTGTTCTTAAATCGATTGTGATCAAATGTATTTTCATTCATCGGTTTAGGATCTGGTAAAATTTCGGCACAACTGGTGCAATACAAACTTTGTAGGCAACCAATGTTTCTTAAAAACGGTAGAAAAATATTTTAAACAATTTTAAGGGGGCACAGTTCTTTGGTTCTTTTGTGTTCATTTTTTGCAATATTCGGTCCGCGTTCTAATGCAGATCGGGAAAGGTTATATAAATTTTGGCTAATTAATTATCACTCGCTGCTGTTTCCTTCATTCTTTCTATTAGATTATTTTTTTTAAAAATTTGGTTCGCACTCTTAAGCCGTGGTTTTGGCAACTCGCTTGTCAATGAGGCAACCGCCATGTTACTTTTCGTCGAATTTAAAATGCGTTACAAATTGGTTAATATATTTTCTAAAGCAATGCAACAAGTTTTGATTCGCGTGTCTTTTCCAAACATTACTTTCGTTTTCTATTCTGTTTGCTATCGACTCATCTTTCTGGATTTGTGGTTCTATAGAATTGAATATTTAATTGATTTATTTTTAATAATTGTCAAAATTCATGTGGCGTCTTAACGGATTAATAAGCAATACGATTTAATGTTTGTATAATATTTTTCAGTCCATTTAAAAATTAATGCGTCAGTCAGTACGTAGTCTTTTATCAATGGCTTATGCAAGTTTTAATTTTTTATATCGTATACTGACTTTTAGAAATAAGATTTTTTTTTAAATTTTTAATGTACAAATTTTTTCTCTAAATCAACCGGATGCAGCAGTTACGCTAACTAATAACTAACTGGAGGGTTTTTTGTAGCCGATTGCACTTTGTGTTTTAAGCGTATATTTAGTAGTATTTTTTAATCCATTTAAAAATTAATGTGTCAGGCATTCTTTCAATCAATGATTTATGCAAGTTTATATATACTTTTTTATGCTGTACAAAGTGTTTTTCTAAATCAACAGATTTAGCAAATATGCTAATAATTATTGGGATACAGAGTCTTTTGGGTAACTGAATGACTTCATAAAGCAGTAGGCCTCTACTGGCCGAGTATACTTCATGGAGCAAGTAAGCATACCCAACTCTTTCTTGGTCACCAACTGCACTGAATGTTGCGATTATTATCATTAGAATTATCGTTTTCCAAAAATTACAATTTCATTGATTTCAAAATAGATTCATTAATTTTGCCACCTGTTGATGATTGCTAATTGAACTGTATATTTTTTGTGTCTTTGGGACAATGGACACGATTGCATGCCTGAACTTGCAGGTGACATTGATAGATCATGGGATTGTTCAGTCAGTTTATCGATTTATTGAGATTCTCTGTAGGCATTTTCTCGTTTGGCCTAGGCCAATAACATTCATCATCTAATACCTAAGTCACTGGCACTATTGCAGTCTCAGTAAATTGCACAGCAGCAAAAACTGCTTCTTGTAAGTTATACAGAAAGTAAGGAATTCTTCATGGAAAGGCATAAGAAAGAGTTTAACAGTCATAGGCCACAATTTTAGATAAGATAGTGAATCGACTAAATATATCCCTAAAGCAGTATAAAAGTCATCTTTGGCAGTAAATTAATGAACAATTATGTGGATCAGCCTTTCTTTACATGGCCCCTAGGAAAGAATTAAATATGCTATTACATTGCTCATGCACAAATGCAAACCGTGTCGAGTCTTTCACATAAGCTGCGCATTAGTGATCAGGTCTCTATTAATGTTTTCACACCGACAATTGTGTCCATCTGGTCCTGGTCCCTTGTTTTGTCTTAAAAATTGTCAATTTTGATAGTTAAATTGATTGACAAGCATTTAAATCTCAATTCATAAAACACATATGAAAAAAGTGCACTGTTTTCATTAAGTTTAGTTTTGCACTTCTCTTGTATTAGAGACAGATTTAACTTTATTATTTCTTTGGATTTACAGATACATCTGACAATACAATATTTTTGGATATAGGTTAGTTTATTGGTTATTTTATCTTCAATGCTTGGGGCTTCCCTGCAGTGGTGTTCAAACTTTTTTATCCCTCTCTCTCTCTCTTCCTTTCTTGTTTTTAAGATGTCCATTTGTTGCTGCAACTTTGAAAATATCTTAAAAGTATTTCTCCACATGTTAACATGTGCTATTTATAGTGAGAACATTTTTAAGAATATTTTTTCAGTTGTACTTTTACAAGATGTTTAATTCAGCTTACTCTTGCCACCAAGAAACCGCCTTTGTTTTAAAAATTCCAGAAAACAACTTTTTTACTCGGAAAGCTTTCCTGAAGCCAACTGCTTTTGTAAATGGTGAAGATAGGTATTTGTGCATGGTGATTTCACCCTTCTGAACCATTTGGGTTTACGATAAAACTATTATTACACCTTGGAACATGGCAGTGACGATCACTGAATAACTGGTCTGTGGTGTTATCTATCATTTGTGTCAATGGATAAAATTCATTGCTTCTCACGATCAACTATTTCAGTGCATGAATCAAAACCACACTTATCAGAAACTCCTACCGATTTCATTGATGAATCTGCAATCTGCAAGAGCAGAAAACCTAACAGTACTTTAAGCAAAGTACTGATTTTCTGTAAATTTTTGACCATATGATCGGAAGCTGCACTGTCCAGAATCCACCAGTCGTCTGCTGCCTAGCTGGTTCCATTTGTCTCGCTCGATGCTGTGCTGGAAGCCACAAATCCCGCCGGCTCTTATTCCGCCTCGTAGGCACTGTGCCCTTCATAGCTTTGTCGGTCCCGTGGCCGAGTGTTCAAAACTTCGCCGATGTTCTCGACGAGGACACTCGCACCTATTAAAAAAATTATGTTTGTTAGTTATTCTTATATAGTTATAAGGAATTTTAACTAGTTACCTTTCTTGGGTTCCAAATAGAGTGTGAACACTGGCAAGGCTAAAGTGATCTCCGCTCACACGGCTGGCAGACTACGAACTCACATTTTGCAAAAGCGCCCGACTGACAATTCAACACTCTTTCTGCATTTGCGATTGCATCTCCTACCAATTTCATTGATGAATCTGCAATCTGCAGAAAACCTAAACAACCCATCCCGATAATTCCGCCTCCATGCCCCCTACCTCGACCGTGTTGACATTGGGGGCGACTGTTGCCACTTCGACCTCGGGTAGACGTATCTCGTTGGTAACATGATGCAACTCAGTGTCCCTTTCGACCACATATATGGTTACATTTCTTTTCACCTTTATTTGGGTGTCTATAGCTGACACGGTAGGCAGTTTTTCATTGCTGTCGTCCCCAAGCTTTTTTGAGTCCGTAAAGGTCGTTCCAAGTGCCCAACAAAGGTTGTGGAATGGGGAAATCAAAATGGAATGACGCATAATGATCTAGGGGTAAGTAAAGGGCATAACGAACCAATATACTTAACCAACTATTAAAACTCTCTCTAGGTTATTGTTATTGTCTTTCGCCCGACAAGCACGACATTCTTTTTCTGGAATGAATAAATAGCCCCACCCAGAACAAAGGGGACAAATCTCTCGGTCTGGATGATAATGCGGATCTTTAGGATCTAATTGATAAGGTCTAACTAAGGTTGAATAATTTCGTAATTTAAATTCTGGTCCAGGAATTGTTAAGCAAGGTCTATTTCGATTTTTTCCACCTTTAGGAGGTGGTGCATTGTCGACATATCGGGCATAAACAATTTCTTCTAACAAGGGATTTATATCGACTGCATGAATCAAAACCACACTTATCAGAAACTCCTACCAATTTCATTGATGAATCTGCAATCTGCAAGGGCAGAAAACCTAACAGTACTTTAAGCAAAGTACTGATTTTCTGTAAATTTTTGACCATATGAGCTCCACTGTAAAGAATCCACCAGTCGTCGTCTGCTGCCTCGCTGGTTCCATTTGTCTCGCTCGATGCTGTGCTGGAAGCCACAAATCCCGCCGGCTCTTATTCCGCCGCGTAGGCACTGTGCCCCTCATAGCTATGTCGGTCCCGTGGCCGAGTGTTCAAAATTTCGGCCGATGTTCTCGACGAGGACACTCGCACCTATTAAAAAAATTGTTTGTTAGTTATTGTTATATATTTATAAGGAATTTTAACTAGTTATATTTCTTGGGTTCCAAATAGAGTGTGAACACTGGCAAGGCTAAATTGATCTCCGGTCACACGGCTAGCAGACTACGAACTCACATTTTGCAAAAGCGCGCCACTGACAATTCAACACTCTTTCTGCATTTGCGATTGCATCTCCTACCAATTTCATTGATGAATCTGCAATATGCAAGGGCAGAAAACCTAACAGTACTTTAAGCAAAGTACTTAATTTCTGTAAATTTTTGACCATATGAGCTCCACTGTAAAGAATCCACCAGTTGTCGTCTACTGCCTCACTGGTTCCATTTGTCTCGCTCGATGCTGTGCTGGAAGCCACAAATCCTGCCGGCTCTTATTCCGCCTCGTAGGCACTGTGCCCCTCATAGCTTTGTCGGTCCCGTGGCCGAGTGTTTAAAACTTCGGCCGATGTTCTCGACGAGGACACTCGCACCTATTAAAAAAATTATGTTTGTTAGTTATTGTTATATATTTATAAGGAATTTTAATTAGTTACGTTTCTTGGGTTCCAAATAGAGTGTGAACACTGGCAAGGCTAAAGTAATCTCTGCTCACTCGGCTAGCAGACTATGAACTCACATTTTGCAAAAGCGCGCGACTGACAATCCAACACAAAGCTCTTTCTGCATTTGCGATTGCATCTCCTACCAATTTCATTGATGAATCTGTAATCTGCAAGGGCAGAAAACATAACAGTACTTTAAGCTAGGTACTGATTTTCTGTAAATTTTTGACCATATGAGCTCCACTGTAAAGAATCCACCTGTCGTCGTCTGCTGCCTCGCTGGTTCCATTTGTCTCGCTCGATGCTGTGCTGGAAGCCACAAATCCCACCGGCTCTCATCCGCCTCGTAGGCACTGTGCCCCTCATAGCTTTGTCGGTCCCGTGGCCGAGTGTTCAAAACTTCGGCCGATGTTCTCGACGAGGACACTCGCACCTATTAAAAAATTATGTTTGTTAGTTATTGTTATATATTTATAAGGAATTTTAACTAGTTACCTTTCTTGGGTTCCAAATAGAGTGTGAACACTGGCAAGGCTAAATTGATCTCCGCTCACACGGCTAGCAGACTACGAACTCACATTTTGCAAAAGCGCGCGACTGACAATTCAACACTCTTTCTGCATTTGCGATTGCATCTCCTACCAATTTCATTGACGAATCTGCAATCTGCAAGGGCAGAAAACCTAAACAACCCATCCCGATAATTCCGCCTCCCTGTCCCCTACCTCGACCGTGTTGACGTTGGGGGTGACTGTGGCCACTTCGACCTCGGGTAGACGGACGGATCTCGTTGGTAACATGATGCAACTCAGTGTCCCTTTCGACCACATTTCTTTTCACCTCTATTTGGGTGTCTATACCTGACACGGCAGGCAGTTTTTCATTGCTGTCTTCAATTGTGCGGTCTCAATGGGTTCTAAAAATGTCTAGTTTCCTTAAATTTGCCTTGTAAACTGCGTACCACATTTTTTACTAGTTCGCAGTCAGTTATCCTAACACCCAACAAGTTGCCCCTTGATCTCAAACTTCTGGCACGGGTAATGTGTTCGTCGGCGGTTTTTTTTCTCTCATCTGTATGCTTTTTAACTCCTCATCAGCATCAATTTTTCTATCTTCTTCTTTTCCGGTGTAATATGTCTTTACTTGATCCCATAAACCTTTGGCCTTTTGATCACCTGCGTACTAGTAGTATTGCATCGCCTGCTCATCGCTGGAAGCAAGTCGGTAGCACGATTTAGGTGTGAAGGGTGAGAAGGTCGAGTTTGGAAGGGGGGAGTAGCCTCAGCATCGAATAAGGATTCAACAATGTTGTAGTATCGAATTCGGCAGGTGCAACCTTGACATATCATAAAAATTAGTTGAATTTGTATTACAATTGGAGATTGTAATAAAAATTCTTCTCTAGATTTATGTATGCGCAAGAATTGAGTATAAACCCGATTCGAGGAACAATATTTAATCGACGAATTCGCATTACGTGTCGTCCCCAAGCTTTTTTGAGTCCGTAAAGGTCGTTCCAAGTGCCCAATAAAGGTTGTGGAATGGAGAAATCAAAATGGAATGACGCATGGTGATCTAGGGGTAAGTAGAGGGCATAACGAACCAATATACTTAACCAACTATTAAAACTCTCTCTAGGTAATTGTCTTTCGCCCGACAAGCACGACATTCTTTTTCTGGAATGAATAAATAGCCCCACCCAGAACAAAGGGGACAAATCTCTCGGTCTGGATGATAATGCGGATCTTTAGGATCTAATTGATAAGGTCTAACTAAGGTTGAATGATTTCGTAATTTAAATTCTGGTCCAGGAATTGTTAAGCAAGGTCTATTTCGATTTTCTCCACCTTTAGGAGGTGGTGCATTGTCGACTTATCGGGCATAAACAATTTCTTCTAACAAGGGATTTATATCGACTACTTCCCATTCAGATGAAATACGAGTATGGGAAGGAGAGGCTGTACATATCATCGATAAAAGTAACTGATAATTGGCCCCAATGAATATATGTGTAAGGGGCGAAAAAGCTTCAGCTTGTCCAGGTTCATTTCAAAAGCAATGACTCTCTCCATACGATCAACTCGTGTCTCAGCTTCATAATAAGAAATGTCCCCTCGAACCATTAAACCATTTAGTTAATGTAAATCCCTTATCATTTCTTCATCATCAACATCTCTCTGAGTCGAGACAAGTGGGAAGGGCGTAGAATCAATAGGGTGGTCTTAGGTAGAGCATAACTATTATTATTATAACTGACCAAAATTTCTTCTGGTGTCGATAAGGATGGAAGGGTTTGGTTAATTGGGACTTTATTTTTTTTTTCAATAATACTAGACGACGAGGTTGATGGATTCATTTGACTAACGGGATCTGTATTGTCAACTTACGATGGAACAATATCATGTCGATGTCGTGTGAACAGCAGCATTGTTACTAGGGGTAAATGTTTAAGGTTTCTGAATCTATTGTTGTTGATTAAGAATGGGTCTTTGTTTGGCTGGAGGTAGAAGTTGGAACAATTGAGGTCGATGCAAATAATAAAAATTACATGAAAGTCAAAATATAATCTACATGTATTAGGAAAATAAATTCATGCAACAAACAGCCTCACAACAACTTAACTTTTTCCAAAAAATTTTTTTTAAAGTACTCAAAGTAATCATTTTTAATGAATGGTTTTACATTAAATTCCCAGCCCTGTTTGTTTAATGCTTTCTTTACCCACATTGCATTAACACTAGCTGTGTCTAACCCCACACCCTGGATATGAGTGTAAACAACACTTGCATATTTCTGTGATATAGCTATATCCTTTAATAATTCCATATTAACTGCTTTTATTCCTATTCCATCACGCATTTTAACTTCTATAATGAAGGCATCAACATTTCGCTGGACACCATCTTTGCCTGAGTCTAACAGAGTCAGCATACCTGCTACGGCTTTCGTTACCGAGTTCTTTTAAATGTTGTTCAGTAATATTACGGCATCCTTCTCTCCTTTATCAATTTCACCAGCCTGACAATGTTTTAGATTTTTAACTAAGGCTAGAATTTTTCCATGCACAATTAACAGTAATGTACCTGATAAGGCGTGAGGGCCGGTTGGGTTCTCTCAAACAAATTTATTCACACAATATTTAAAGCATAACATCTATAAGTACTTTACCATCGCCACATTTGGCAAATGTCAGAGCAGCGAGGGACGTACACGTATGGTTGTCAAGAATCTAAATCTTAATTCGTAAAGCTATGAAAAAAGTGTACTGTTTTCATTAAGTTTAGTTTTGCATTTCTCTTGTGTTAGAGACAGGTCATCAGTCAAATTATTTTCTGCAGTAATTTGGGTTAATGCTTCATCCTACAATTTTAAAAACACACTGGTGACTGAAATGTGTATTATTCCTTGCAACATAACCCTTACAGTTTGCCCAAATTACTAATTAGTAATTAGTTCAATAGGATTGAGATCACACATTGTAGAGGGGCACTACAGTGTGACCTTGTGATTCAGCTAAGGAATCAATGGCAAATTTGTTTGGAACATCTGCTTTTTTTGATCAATTCCAGCAGTTCAGCTTTAAAGAATTTTGGGTTATAAGGAATTGAGTGACTGGAAAGCCATTCTTGAATCAGCTTTTTTGTTGTTGTTGGAGCTTTATCTAATTGGACTGAACAACATTTTTCATTGTCCTTTACAGTTAATAAATTCGGGGAAAGTTGATTTATAAATCTTTTACTAAACTTTTCGTAGTGCATATCATCATGGTAGTCACTAGTTTTGCACTTTAAAGATTAATGAAGCATCTGGGATGAATCCATTTGTTGTGCCAGCATTCACAATCACAAATCTGTATTAAATGGCCTAGCCAATACATCTGCCCTGTCATTTGCTGCAAAATTTTTGTTGATAATAGGTACACTTTTTTGTACGTTAACTAGTTGTCTGCTTACAAGGGCAGGCTTGTATGCTCTGCCCCTTGCAGAAGCAAAAATTTGACATTTTTCTAAACATCTAATCTTAGCCTCTAAAAGCACTTAATTGATTTTAACATTTACTTTTGGAACTCTAGAGAAGAAGTGCGTTTTAATAGTGAGATGTAATAATATATTTTTTCTAAATACCAACTTCACCACAGTTGAAGGTTGTACACACTTGTGCATGTTGGGAAGCTACTGTGTAACGAATTGGTGATGGGCTTTTGTGTCTTTGAGACAATGGACACGAGTGCATGCCTGAACTTGCAGGTGACATTGCTAAATCATGGGATTGTTCAGTCAGTTTATCGATTTATTGAAATTCTCCGTAGGCATTTTCTCGTTTGGCTTGGGCCAATAACATTCATCATCTAATACCACTGTCACTGGCACTGGCACTATTGCAGTCTCAGTAAATTGCACAGCAGCAAAAACTGCTTCTTGTAAGTTATACAGAAAGTAAGGAAATCTTCATGGAAAAGCATAAGGAAGAGTTTAACAGTCATAGGCCACAATTTTAGATAAGATAGTGAATCGATTAACTATATCTCTAAAGCAGTATAAAAGTCATCTTTGGCAGTAAATTAATGAACAATTATGTGGATCAGCCTTTCTTTAAACGGCCCCTAGGAAAGAATTAAATATGCTATCACATTGCGTGTGCACAAATGCAAACCGTCTCGAGTCTTTCACATAAGCTGCGCATTAGTGGTCAGAAATCTAAAACATTTTTAAAGTGTAATGATTGTTAGGAACAAAATTATGGTGCGTTGTAGTACCAGAGATAGTTTTCACATTTGCCAATCTTGCTTCAAGACTACCTCCATGCTGCATAATGCTTTTAGATGGTACATAAAGAATTTTTATACCACTAATATTAGTTACTGCCCATACAGTATAAGTCCTGTGGATTAAAAATTTGATTAGATAATGTTGCTTGAAGACTTGCTCGAGTTGCTAATCGCTTGATCATTCCTCCAATACCATCATAGAGACGTTTTCCATGGTTTTTACCTGCAGGTGCATGTGTAGATGTAAGTGCAGATGGATGTGTTGCTTGTCATTGGGTCTTTCATTGTTAACAAGTGTCTAGAATCTTAGCATTGCAATAAGTAGTTTGTGTAGCAACAAACTGACTGGTTTTTTTGTTTTTCAAATGGCAGTGTCTGTGTGGAGGTTCACAGTCTTCCAGCTCATTTAATTCTTCCCTTGTTTCTCGTTGCTGCTATCCTTGTTGCAGGAAAAGTTTAACATAATCATGCATCAAGACGACTTCATCTTTAAAAATAAAAAAATAAAAAAAATCACTTATTGAGTCTAGATTGTCCACTCTCCTTTCGTATTTCAAGCAGCTCTTTAAAATTGTTCTGAGCCAACCTTATGGCTCTATTCAATTTTGCTTGGTTATATTTATACTTCAGAGGTGTGTATCCTGACAATCAATAATCGTAATATAGCGTCAATACGTGTTTTCCCCGACTCGATAACCGAAACACATATCTACAGCCCAAGATTATCTACAGAAGCTTACAAAGGACACGTTTATAATGAAGTTGCTTTGGTCGGCGTTAAGCCTTATTTTTCTTCTTCTTCTTCTTCTTCAATTTTGCTTCTCTTCTCTCTGGCAAAGGCCTTCCCCCCACTTCTTATGTGTTGCAATAAGTAGTGTGTGTAGCAACAAACTCCTTCTCTCATCACTGTTCACTGTCCATTCACTGCAGCACAACACAATATTACCCAGAGAAAAGACAGTTTACATTACTTTCTGTCCCTTCTCGTCTTAATTTTCAATTTTTCCCTTTCTTCGATTTCTTTGTCTTATTTCGACTGCTTCGTCCATCCATCTACAACTCTCTTTTCGGCGAGCCGGTGCTGCTAGCTTTAACTTCTCTAAACGCTTGTTAGGGTTGTTGGGTTCGGGGTTCGCCACTTCCCCCATCGGTTCCTCCTCAGCGTCGTGGAACTCTGGTGACGGCATCTGCGTTCTCTCAGTTCGTACCGGTGTTTGCATCTGCATCCAGCCACCACCGCGTCGAATTCCAGCTCGTACAAGTTGTCCACTGCCAGTATTCACGCTTCATAGGCGTCCCACAACTCGTATTTTTTTTTTTATCTTTGCCTGATTCGGTGTGAGGCCTCTCGTAGAATTCTACTTGAGTAGTAACAAGAGTATATAGAATAACATTGTTATTCTATATACTCTTGGTAGTAATACCACGGCATAGGGCACGAACCGTGATTGGGTGTGGAGGATGACATAATAGGGCGCGAGCTATGATTTGCCATGGAGGGGCAGGGTGCAGCTGATGAGAATCGCAGAGGTTGTTTTTAAATGAAAAAGAACAAACTAGTCGATTTAAAACAAAATTTTTTATTATTTTTTACAAATTATAATGTACGCCTACATAAGGTACAGTTGCGTCTTTCTAACAAAATTTTTTTTTCACACTACATAGTACTAAGTTCTGTATTAAGTCAGTCAGCTTGTAACAATCTATTCAATTTCACGAAATTCTCTTTTAAATGGAGACAGAAGTCCTTTAGCCATCATTTCACAAAATTCTCTTTTAAATTGGAGAAAGATATCAACTTCACCTTCCAGAAGTGCTTTTGTTTAAAGATTCCATAATTGTGTATCGGAATGTCTAAGCTTATATGCCCACGCTGTGGGCTGCAGCTTGGGGGGAACCGAGAGATTGGATATGAAGAAATATCGCATTCCTATACACAATAATTTTGGGTATATTTTTTAATAACTCTTCGTTCATTTTGTTATTGTCTACTTTCCCTCTTTTAGCCACAAGGATAATGACATCTCTTTGTTTTTTGTCTTGTTGATTTTGGTCTAATTCAACAAAAACATCTATCCTATTATTACTGGTCCCATTTTTTACGCCATCTTCAATATGGGCTTGACAACCATGTTCTATGAAAAAGTACTTTATGTCGGAACAGGAATCAACCTCACCAAGTTGCGGTTTCAATGATCTGGCTATTGTCTCAAAGCTGCTCTCAAATGAATGAATATTTGTATAGTGAAATTCGCTTATAACGACGGCCACGGGGATTCAAAATTCGGTCGTATACCCGGAAGTCGTTATAAATAGAGAATATAAAATTTGAATTAATTAAGCAGAACTGTCATTTATTTGACATTAAATATAATATAGAACTTACATATTGTGGATACATTGTCAAATTACAACAAATTATTTGAAAAAACAGTAATTCAAGGTTGTTTCTGCTTTGACATGGCATGTTTTAAAAATATTGATTCCAATTTCCTTTCAATTAGAATTGTGATTTTTTTAATGCATCATTGTTATCTGACATGTCAGTGTAAGAAATATAATTCCTAAGCACAGTCACAGCATTCATAGCTTCTACAATAGAAGGTGGTTGGAATTGACTCTTCAGCTTCACTTTCATCATCATCATCTTTATCTTGTGATATTTTTTCAACTATCTCGATGTCAGTGAGTTGACCTGATGTTTCAACTTCAGCATCCACATTCACAAAATCATCCCAATTAGGAGGTCTAATCGATTCAAAGGATTTAAAACTTTCAATCCAAGTGGCCAGTGGCAATTCATCCTCTTCGGTGAAATTGTCCTCATTAGCTGAAATATTTACTGGAAACCATCCTGCATGTTTAAAACAATTAAATATTGTGTTTGATGAAATGCTGCCCCAAGTTTTTTCTATCATCTGCACTGCATCAAGTAAAGAAATGTTTACGTTGGTTTGCTGATCCATATTCATTATCATCTTAATAACCAGAGCCTTACGAAAATGACATTTCATGGCCTTTATGATGATTCTTGGTCCAATGGTTGTAATTTTGATGTGGTGTTGGGGGGTAGAAAAGCTAATTTAATTGCACGCAGGTTTTTGTATTTTTGAATGAGATGAACAGTTGTCAACTCTCTCTAAGAGCAAAATTTTCTTGTCTTTTTTATTCAAATCCTTTTCCCATTTTCGAATAAATCTCTCAAAAATTTCAGTTGTCATCCAGGCTTTTTTGTTTGCTTCATATGTAACAGGTAGTTTTTTCGCATTTTTAAAGCAGCGTGGTTTTTTTGATCGTCCAATTACAAGAAGCTTTTGTTTTACCTAACCACCCATCGCTTCGCCAACTTTATTATCCTCACTCTCTGGCTGTGGGGGGTACTCGAGTTTGGAATGCCACCAGGTTTTAACGTCTCTCCTCAATATGAGGCGATCAATGGCCAGATGCCATACTGCGCACCTCACTTCTAGTGCCACATCAGGGTAGTTAGTGACAATCAAAACATCAACCATTTTTTTCAATGCGGCCAGCAGATCCCTGTAACTCCTCATTTTACCAACTCTCACCTCATGTCGTGGATAGGCAGCATCAGATAAGCGATACGCGAGTTCGCCTCATCAAGTGGATCTACCCACTCCACGGTTGGTAAAGCTTTCGCGGTTTCAGCAGTCCACCCGGCCTCTAATAGAGATTTAACAACCTCCTCGGTGATCTGCCCGACAAACTGAATGAGTGTAGGGGGACCAATGGGCTGAGGATAAATTATTTTAATGAAAAGTCACAATTCTTGGCCCAACTTTTTTTATAAATGGTACCAATGTTCAGACAGTAGTTTCTGATATGCCTCTGAATCCATCCGCCCCTTTACAATGGCTAGCGTAGTTTTCCCTTTGCTGCTGAATCCAGTCTATACCATGATAGATCCTCCTCTATTAGCTCTCTTGGAAAAACAAGCTTTATCTGACGCAACATCATGCCATCTGGACCGTCCAAGTTAAACTTCTTTTCGTCACTAAAAATTGTATGATTCCATTCCTTGGTCCTTGACATGCATTTTTCTGCCAAATCGCAATCGTGCAAGAATGTGCCGTGGTTGTAAATTTGGACGAGCTTTCATTTTCTTGTATTGTGCATTTGCACCATTGTTTAAAACACGTAACACAGTTGTTTTTGATACCTTTCCCTCAAATTCATTAGAAATCTGGCGACTTGACAGTTGTTTTTTGTTGCTAGAGTATAACTTCACGTTTGGTATTCTGTACTTCGATAAGAGATTCTTTCAATATCGTCCAAATCAATTTCGTAGACATCTTTCTCAAAATTCCATTTGACGCCCAAAATCTTTGCTTGGTTTCCTTCTCTTGGATCGCCAGTTTTTTTTTCTAAAAAAATGTTACGTAGTATTTTCGAATTAGACTTCCATTTGACCAAGTCCATTTCTGCTTCTTTCAGGAATGCTTTCGATTCCCGATATAATTTGATTGTCAAATCCTTCTGTCTTTAAACTGTCTCCCAAATCGTCAACATACAATCTTTTTTTTAATCGATCTACCGTTTCTTTAAATTCATCTTCGTATTTTTCAAGATGAGTCATTATAACTGTGTCCAATTGATAAGGGCTTGATGTAAAACCAAATCTCTGATGATGCAGAATTTCTTCTTTAAATGGCTGGCTCGGAGTCCAGTCCTTAGTCACCCAGATAAACCGTGTAACCGTGATAAAACCGTTATAAACCGTGTGGGGGGTGGGGGGTGGGGGGGGGGGTGTGAGCTGAATATACTTCATAAAGCAGTTAGGGCTCTGGTTTTTGTTACCTCCCTTACAAAAAAAGATTTGATCATTTTTTAGTCATATTTTAGTCATATGGTCATTTTTTTGATCAGAAAAGTTCACTTTCTGATTACCTACTGATCAAATGACCAAATTATGATCAAGTAATTTTATTTATTTAGTTATTTTTTGATCATTTAATAATCATTAAGCGCTGATCAAACAGTGCACTGACCATCAATGACTACAAAATGATGAAATAGTGAATTTCTGATTACAAAATGATCAAAATATGATCAAATTTTTTTGTAAGGGCTGTCCCCGAGTACACTTTATGGAGCAAGTAAAGCACGTCCGACTTTCTATACCTCCCCGTGGTCCCTCTTGGAGGTCTTTTGGCCTCCTTGAGGAGGCTAGATGGAAGCTCTGGTTTATTAGCTTTTAGTTATTAGTTTTAATTGTTTTGTTCTCGACCAATATCATTTGCATCACATCAGATGTAGTAGCAGTAAAAGCACAAGAAACTATTAAAAAAATAAAAATAAAATTTTTAATACAAATAATTAAATTAAAATAAACCGTAATTAAAGCAATTTTTCTATTGAAATAAAACAATATGAGTAATACCTTTGTTTACTTTCTTAATATCAAAAGCCGCCGCTGCGAGACGCCACTTGTACCATCGTAGGAGTTTCTCGAATATTCTTGTTCCTTGTTCTGTTCGATCACACAGCTTTCTGCGATTCAATATCTCAATTAGGTCTCGCTAATTACAAATCATGGCCAAGGTGGACGAAGCTGCTAAGATTCCTTCTTCAGTAGAAGATCCCTCACCCGACAAACCTGAAAAAATAGAAGGAGAAGAATCTAAACTAATATTAACTCCGGGTCCTAATGCGGTTGATATTTCCCCGCAAAAGGATGGAGGCGTACTTAAAGAAATACTAAAAGAAGGGGAAGGATCTGAGTCTCCTATGCCCGGTGATGAAGTTAAAGTTCATTATGTTGGCCGGCTGACTGATGGGACTCAATTTGATTCCAGTCGCGATCGAGGCGATTTGTTCGATTTCAGTTTGGGACGAGGTTAATAGTTTGTTTAGTAAAACATTTTCGCTTTTACATTATCGCTTTCTCGTTCTTTAGGTAAGGTAATAAAAGCATGGGATATCGGTGTAGCAACAATGAAGAAAGGCGAAATCTGTACGCTTTTCTGTAAAGCGGAATATGCATACGGAGAGAAAGGAAGTCCGCCAAAAATTCCACCAAATGCCACTTTGGTAATTAATAAAAAATATGATTTTATTTTCAACAAAAAATTGACTGATCTATAATTTATTTAGGTTTTTGAAGTTGAGTTATTTTCTTGGGAAGGAGAAGATTTGACTTATAAGAATGATAAAGGCATTATTAGACGGCGTCTTAGAGAAGGAGAAGGTTACTCAATTCCGAATGATGGCGCAATGGTTACCGGTAACAACGATAATGCTTTTGTAGGGTTTAAAAAAGGAAAAATATTTTAAATTATTTCATTTTAGTGCATTTAATTGGGAAATGCGAAGGTCGTGTTTTTGAAGAACGTGACGTCACTTTCCCTATTGGTGAAGGTTGCGAGTATGGAGTTGTCGAAGGAATTGAAAGAGGTCTGCAGAAATTCAAGAAAGGCGAATGCTCGCGCCTTTTGCTTAAACCAAATTACGCGTTTGGGAAAACGGGACATACCGAATTCGGCATTCCTAGTAACACTGATGTGGAGTATGAAGTTACACTTGCCAGTTTCGAAAAGGTGAGCACATACTTCTTTGATCAGTGGCGGTGCAACTCACGTTACCCCAAAGTCGGTATTCATGTTGGGTGATATTTTGGTGAAATAATCTGTTAATATACAGAATCATAGCCTGTAAAATTCATATATAAAGAACCTGGTATATTTTTGTTACAGGCGAAAGACCCATGGGAAATGGATAATGACGAAAGACTTGAGCAAGGCAACATTTCAAAAACGAAAGGAACAAATTACTTCAAAAACGGGAAATATAAGATGGCTATAAAGCAATACAAAAGAGTACTCGAGCTGGCCGAAAACATTCCAGGACTTAGTGAAGAACAAGAAAAGGAACAGACGCAGTTGACCATTCAAGGACAACTCAATTTGTCCTTATGCTACTTGAAATTAAACGAATCGTACAAAGCTGCTGAAGCTGCCGACATAGCTCTAGCAATAGATCCCGGTAACGAAAAAGGGCATTTCAGGCGAGGTCTTGCCAGACTCGCCTTCAAGGAAATTGAATTGGCCAAAGAAGACTTTTCCGCATGTCTGAAAGTCGATCCGAACAACAAAGCTGCTACCAATCAAATCATCATTTGCAAAAATTTGTTGAAGGAGCAGTACGAAAAAGAAAAGAAATTGTACAGTAGTATGTTCACCAAATATACGAAGCAAGAAGGGCAGGTGTAGAAATAATGGTGTAGCTTTTTGTTGTTTGAAACTGAATTTTTCTTTTCGATAGAACGGAAATTCCAAACGAGACGTCTTAGAGAATCCTGGAACGTGGGGCGATGATGATGCAAAGAATAGGAAACCAGACAGTTCTGGTGATGGACAACGCGACATTGATGACAAGACCAAGGAACTAATTGAGAATTTACAGGAAACGGTTCAATTGATTGACCATTAAAATCTGTTTTAATTTACTGTAAAAGTTTTAAATTTTTTTCAAATAAAAATTTATCATGAAATAATTTTAATTATATTTGATCTTGGCAAAAAAAAAACAAATCACATTCACTCCTCTACTTCCATATCTAGAAGAAGTTTTGCCGCACAAAATATTTTTTCGACTTATATTTTGTATAAAGATAAGGAAATTACTTAATTCTAAATTTATCGAGAAATTTATTAATTAGTAAATATCGGCCATGAGAGATTACAAAAAAAAAGAAATGAATTTTTCTTAAAAATACAAATTGTAAAATTTTTACTTTTCTTTATCCCAAAGTTGGTGAAACATTGTCCGCATGACTGATGGATTGAATATGGTTCATAATTTTGAAACATATTATTGGTTAGAGAATGAGGCATTCTAAATTTGTGGAATAAAATAGACTTGAAATTTTTTTATCTCATTCTCGTCGTTTTTTCAATAGTAGATAGCCGCTGAGTTTTCCGAGAATAAAAATCGAATGATAAACGGTGCTCTTCATTTTTACAGCTGTCGTACATTTCACATCTGCACGTTATTGACAAGATAAGAAATTGTTACTAACTGAATGGTTTCTTGCTGAGACTTAAGCATTTATAGAACAGTTTTAGAAAATGGATAGGAAAAATTGTTTAACTGCAATTTTATTAGCTAAGAACTAAAATTTTATTTTCAAATACAACTTTTAACATTAAAATTAATTTTAATTATTAATAAAAAAATTAACGATTTGTTTTAAAAACGTACACTTATTTAAAAGATGAAATTTATCAAATATTTTTTAAAAATTTAGTGTAACAAATATCAGAAAAAAGTTTGAATATATCAGAACAAATTTATTAGATTTCATTTTTAATTATTAATGAAGGAATAAAACTTTCAATGAAACCTCCAACAATTTTATAACTTTATTACTAAATTGATTAAGATTGAGATATTTTTTATTTTTACATAGAAAAGAAGTCATGGAAATAACTTGTCTTATTTTTACACTGGAATTCTGATGGTTCCACTCATTCAATAATCCTTGTGAAAAATAAATACTCTCTCTCTCTTACAAATTCTTACAACGATAACAACCAAGAAAAAAAAATTCTTTTCAAATCCAAATAGTCTAACAGATTTTTGTTGCATTATTTCATCTTCCCTTCAATCTATGTTTGATGTTGTACTTTTTGAAGTTGAAACCCAAGGCAAGATGTTTATACGCAGCTTTGAACGGATGTTTAGACGAACCATTAATATAAAAACAAAGCTAAAAAATGACACCAGACTACAGTAAAGTAATTTGAAGAAATTCAATGATTTTAAAAATCACTTGCGGGAAAAATCATTTACCATAGCTTCTATTTCAGGTTCAGTATTGGGCATTATCAAGCACATAAAGGTCTTGCCGGTACGTCCATCTTTAGGATAAATTGTTATTGGTGGGAAAATCTCGCTTCGTTCAACATATCCCGTGAGCATTTTGTACACTTCAGGAAACTGATGCCGCAGACTGACACCCCTTTGGCGTAAATGGCGTAAAATATTGTGCAAGCACTGCTCCCTCGCTCTCTCCGGAGACATATCAGACGGTTGAGGCACAGCCGTTAAGATGAGCGTATCTGGTTCAAAAAGAGAATCATCATAACCGTCATCCGTTCCCCATTTTCTCAAAGAAATCTTAGAACATTTAGCAATCACTTCTCGCTCCCATCGAGGCACTGGTTGTTCCGGGATTTCACGGGTCAAGTAAACAGCTGCCAACAGGACAAATTTTGTTTCGGGATTATAGTGCTTGCACGTTTCCGTTACTTCGTGAAATACTTCTGGACCTAGCTCTTGCGGTATCAGGTCCCGCCACGCTACATAAATAGGATTATCCTCTAATGCTTGCCACCCTTGGCGGAGAAAACGTTCTACAAGTTCTGGGTTTCGGAATCCGAGTTTAACGAAACCTCGGCCTTGTGATATCATCCCTGTGCGGGCCAACTTGGTCAAGTGGGCCTGTACGGCAGGGTCGTCTCTTGAGCGAAGAATGACGTGTTTACATAAACTACGAATGCGACTGTACATACATGTACGGCGATGTTTATCCCAATGCACACGGCGACATTCACGGCTACAGTAATAAGTATAACAATTGTGACATGTTTTGAATGATCGTCTCGCTTCTACCCATTCAACTGTCTTGGCACACGTTGGGTAACTGCAGCGTACAAGTAAATCATCTGGTAGTAAGTTGCGCAGTTGCTCCGATCCACGGCGTGTTTTGCCCGTTTCATCTTTATTTACATTTCGAGAGATTTTGATGAGATCTTTAGAGTCCTTTACTATTTTCTTGGCAGCATCGTTGGATTCCGCTTGAGCATCTGTTTCGGTGTTTTCTATGACTGTGTCAACGGAATTTTGTTGTGGCGATGAAATTTCGTCTGGTCCCCAGTGCACGTGATGTTGTTGCGTCTCACTTTCTCCCACGATGGGGCTAGGTGGTTTGATTGGTGCTGGAGGTGGTGTTGGCAGTCTTAAGGACTGTTCTTGTAGATAATAGTTGTCTAACTGAGAGATTGATGTATCGTCATCGGTAGATGATTGGCCTATAGTTGATGCTAAAAGGTGGTCTGATATAGGCCCGCGTAAGTTTTTGGCTGTTTTTGGTTCTATTGCTTCTTGAGCGGATTCACGACGTGAGGGGGTTAAACTGCTGTCACTTTCATCTCCTAAGTAGAATTGAGAACGAGATGCTGGACTCACTGATCGAGAGCTTGAAGGAATGGCCAGAAGTGAATCGAGAACTTCCTCTAATCCGGCAACAGAAGAGCCAGAATCTCGGGATTGGTTTTCTGAAAAGAGAAGAAGATATACATAATAGAAATTGTTATGTAATAGGTGGTATTCCATCTCTGTTTACAATCAAGTTTGAGTTTCAATAGAAGAAATACAATCGGTATTCAATTCATAGAAAATTAGAAGGAGTTTGTTTCCGCGTTTACATCTCATTTAACTGCTAGTGCTAGTATGAGTAACTTATAACGTTATGAAACATCGTATTCAGTTCCAGAAAATATATTTTTAATATTAGCAGTACATAGTTACTCACCTAGATTCAATTACTTTAATATTTAAGCATTTTTTATAAACATTCTTCAAAAAGTTAAAAATCAAAGATAGGAATGGGGACATACAGGCGATTTGTGATCACAATATACAACATTTGTAGATTATGAATATACACGCATCAGAAAATTTAAGATATTGATACACTCTTTTTGCTGTAGTTTTAGTAATGTGAAACTTGAAAATCTTCACACATTATTGCTACCATATATAATATGTTAATTCATCTGATATCTATACTACAAGTACACCAAAAATATAAAAATTTCAATAAATTATAGTACGTAATCTCAATCTAATTTCTTTATAATTATTTATTGAGGTCAATATAATGTTTTTCACACTAATGAATAATTGAGCTAAATAATAACCATCCTTAACGAACCATATCATTCTTTCTCAGCTGAAAATACAGGAAATGGATGAAATGTACAGGATGGACTATTGTTAATCTCAGAATTTTTTCCATCATTACCTCTACTGAAAAAAGTGTTAATCCCTCATCCATGACCCACTCTATTTCCTCTCAAAAAATTTCTAAGAATTTTATATCTAAATGTGAAATCTCATTAGTTTACAAGGTGTAAGAAAATAAAGCTCTTGTAAGTCAACACTTGACTTGCTGACCTTGGTCAAAAGCCCTACCTCGAGTACTTTGGGCACGACCTAGTTCTTTAAAAACAATAGAGTCACGCCTTTGGAAAATTACTTGAAAGACCCAAGGAGAGCTTCTTGAGTAAAAAATCAATCAAAAAGAAATTGGATTTTTGAATTATGGTTTCAGAAATCACCACTTGGATTACAAGTTTAGTCCAATCTACCTTTTAAATTTGTGTAAGGAGATAGAACATAAGTAAATTATAAATTTATATGAGGGTGACTTTGTTAAAGCCTTTGGTTTTTTTTTTCTCTTGAGACTTAAAAAACTTTATTAAAAGCTTGGTAAATTGTGTGAATCAGTTGCATTGCATATTTCGTAAGGTATTTATTTCTTAGGCCCGTTCACATTTTTTAAATTTTCATGAGCGCTAATTTAAATAAACATACTTCTAGGTTTAGAAAAACAAAAATAAAGCTAAATGATTTGTTTATTTAACATTTTCAGGTTTTAAAAACTTGAATTTCTGACATTTAAAACAACCAACTGCGCAATTTGTGTTGAAATTCTTAGATATCCTCCTACACTGTATTGCATAAGGCAATTACCAAACCCTTTTTTTAAGTCTAATTAAAAATTTAACCAATCTGTCACATCATAAAGATGATATCATATAATGCGTGAGTGGGCACGAATCCAGCAACAGGTGGTTTCAATATACTCATGACTAACACATCAAATATTCATTTGTTCATTTTAACACTAACCTTGAAAAAATGTTTATACTTTCTTGTCGTGTTTTTTCTCTTCTTTTCAACAACTCCCCCACTCCAGAATTTTACGTTCAACTATTTTTAACCCTCTTATTTATTACCACCATTAGAACTAAAAATAAACCATTCTTTAAATTTCACCTAAATCTGATAGACATCTTCATGGTTAAAAGAGCATGAAGAATCAAGGGTTGAATGACCATTATATTTGGATGATGTTTCAAATCATGTTAGACTTGGGAAATCGAAAAGGATTAAAAAAAATAAAATTATAAAAATAAAACTTACCCACTTTTCTATGCTGGAGATGAGACAAACCCCGCCCCTGATTTAAGGACAACTTTTGCTATAAGAAGGATATATCAAATTATAAACATAAATTTCTTATATATTAATTCCCAGTTGTTAGTAAAGCAGGAAACTTTTTTTTCTCATGCCGTCACCAAAAGAAAGATTTTGAGTAATGTATCAAGATTTCTATTTTTAGTTTCATTATTTATAGAAGTATTGATTTATTATTCGGTTTCTTCCTGATTGGAAAATTTCGTTACGACAGAAGTTGAAAAGAAAATGTGTACAACCACAAAATGTTTTTAATGGATTATAACAGGCTGATTTTATTTATAGATGCTTGAATGAAACACCTGTCTGTGGTATACACCCACACAAGACTGCTCAAAAGGTAGAGATGCTGAGGCCAATTGATTGCTCGGTAGAAACCATTCGGAGCAGAAAAGGAAAGGGAAAGCAGTCACTTTTTTTTTCATTCGCCATATTGAATTTTTGTAAGTGGAATTTTTAAAGGAAGAAAATAGTTTTCAATATACTGAAAAGATTTATTTTATTTTTTGTCGGGTAGAAAAAATAATTAAAGCTGAATTTTGTATGTCAAGGAACTAGAAGGTTGTTATTTAGCCTAAAAGGTGTTATTATAGCAGATAAAGCTTTCAAACTATAATTAGTGTGATAAGAAAAAGCGTTATATCTATAAAAGATTTTCTTTTTTTAGACTCACCTTCCTCATAGCGTAATTGTCCAAATGAACGTTTAGCTTTACTCAACCGAACTTCTTCTTCATCTGAATTTGCACCACTACGACAGGGCGATGGTGTAGTACCTCTAGACAAATCCTCTACTTCTCCACTATCTTTTCCATTATTAACGAGAGGCTTGACACCAACAAATGAGGATTCCATCCAAACTAGTGGCTGTCTTGGGGACTTTGGACTTTCCTCTCCATCTTTAACACTGCAGTAAAGCCGACTCGAATCTTCATCACTTCCATTTTGATGAGAAACAGTCGATTTATACATTCCACTCGTAGGTGATAAATGTGGTTTTGGTGGTATCGGAGGTTTGTGACTCGATGGTTTTCTCAAAATTGTAGTGGAAGGTTCAGTCGGTGATGGTCCAGCAGAGACAGCTCTTCTGGCAGACAAGAGACTACCTTCACTACTTGGTTTGCTGGCGTAGGCTCCGTACCGCAATGCATAGTACCCGGGACCGGCCGAGAGTCTCTCGGCAGCCGAACGGTAGAAATGAGACGATGTATGTGTGGGAGTACTCTCAGCGCTTGAAATTTCTCGAGTTAATTTTTCCGAGGATCTCCATCCGAGATACGGCTGTCTTGTTAGAAGAGCAGTCGCTCTTGGAAGTGATCCTTTAAACATCAAAATTAAATTAATACATTAATTTTATTTTAAACAATTTTACCTGCACATTGGAATTCTTTTGAAACTTTGTTTAACATTTTGCGTTTGAGTTCTAAACGGTAGTTTAATGCTATTAACTTTAAAATTAAAATATCAACTAATCAGTAAAATGAATAGGTTATAGTGCACAAAAAATAACATTTTAGAAAGATTTTGATTTTGCTGTGATGAACAACATTTTAGTTTTTGTAATTATAATGAAATAAGCAAATATTTGAGTATTTAAAAAATTTTCGATATCACTGGTGGACCTAAATTATACTTTATTTTTGGTGGCCAAAATCCCAACTCAGGTTATTTGTTAGTGTGTTTACGTGCAGATAAAATCAACCTTTATTATATTACTGCCATTATTTTATAGTTTACCTGTCGGAGATGGCGATTTGGAGATGCTTCCCCACCTAGCAAACGTATGAGTTTTCTCCTGCATCGGTGATGGCGATCCGGGACTTTGCAGACTTTCTTTCGACCATCGACTCGTATACCTCCAGCAGTATGGAGGCAAAATACGTGTCATGGCACTAGTGGACGAAGGTGTGGAAGCACCCAAATTTGAGGACGCTGTCGCGTAACGACAAGACGCAACTGATGAAGCAGATGGAGTGCGCGAAGAAAGACCCTGCCATCTTTCAGAACCTTCTTCTTCCTTCTTCTTAAGAAGAAAACTTCCCCCTTGACTGTAAGGCGAATTTTTAAACCATTCCGGTACGTCCAGTTGTTGCAATGATCTTCTAATTCGTAATTCATGTTCTGATAGAGTTTTGCCATCTCCATGCATCAGTTGATTCTCTGGCGGTTGTGCTGCAGCCTTGTTGTCGGCATCCAGAAGAAACTCCATGCTGCGCGCGCGTTCTGCATCATCCGTTGCGCGTTCGTCATGCGGGCGGCGTAGGCTTAGCATGCTTACTGCTTTGCTTTGTGGTACAAGGTTGGGGCTGTTATCCCATTCATCTACGTACGGCTCGATCACCTGCCGGCTTAGAAGACTGTCTATATCAGTTTCTAAATATCCAGCGCTTCGACTGCGGCGTCTCGAGGCCCTGCTCGAGTCGGGGCCTCGGACTGCTGGACTCCGTCGTGGAGACGATGAAGAAGGAGCTGCAGTTGGTGACGTCACACTATCGATTTGATGACGGACGCAGCGATCGATAGCGTTGAGGTCCAAGACGCTGCGCGCTGCTCGTTCTCGGCCTTGTTGTGCTCGTTGGCGAAAATCGTCGAAAACGCGGCTGATATCGGCAGGTGTTTTTTGTTCGTTATCAAAGTATTGTTGACGAGCGTTCCAGATGTGGCAACGGCTGGAATTGGTTGGTGGTTGTGGGTTGGTTTTGTCGTCGATTTCTTGTTGAAGATAGGTTATGGCACGTTCCAGGTGTTGGTATCCGTCTTGCAGTGCTCGACTTGCGGTGTCGTCCTTGAGATGGACGCGTTGAACTTGGTTACTTGTTCCGTATTGTATGTTGCTATGAGACGGCACGATGACGTCCGTCGACTCGTGATTATCCTGTTGAATTTAATAGTGTTCATTTTAGGGTTAATCATTTTTTTATAATTTTATTTTTTATACTTTAGGTAATTTTAAGCCCTTGATATGAATTTTTTATTGTGCGGTCAAGGTTATCATTCCTTCTTTTAGCTAGAGGAAATTTTAAAACTCCTCTAAAGTTTTTTTATGTTGGACAAAAATTTAGTCGGTTTTCTTTTGAAATATTGTTAGTTTGTCATATTGAGGCGAGTTTATTATAGAACGGTTATCTCTTTATGAATAATTTACTGCATATATTAAGCGGTGATATTTAATTTAAGGTTTGGGGCCTTCACAAGTAAAATAAGTAACAAATTTAAAAAATTAAATTCAACATGTTCACAATTCATACTGAAATGTGAAACGTGATTCCAAGTTCATAATGCCAAGGAAGTTAACAAGAGAATCTCTGTAGTATCAAATCATTACATAATTTATAGAGCAAACATGAAAACTGCCCCTTTTTCATTACTTGATCAATATCATAAAACATTCTCTTCTTCTTTACTCAAACACACAAATATTTAAAAAAAATGCAAAAACAAAATTTCTGTTTGAATGAATAACACATCAACCTGTGGCATTTCCTCATTCTGATATCTCATATTGTGCATTTCCTCATTTTGTTCTATGAATAATATTAAAAATGAAAAAATAAAAGAAAACTCACCCACGCGCACACAATCCAAGACTTTTCCTTCTTATCCTCATCACCATTGACAAAAGATACTTGAACGCGTTCCACTTGTTTGGGATAAATTCCATTGCACTCACCATCCCTCACAGGTGTTTGGCCACGTGACTGACCACCCCCTTGAAAACTCCCCTCACTAAAATGAACGGTCTTGGGCGATTTCGGCATTGCGCACTCAACTTCTTCAAACTCAAATTTCTCTAATGAAGAAGTCGTCTCTTCAAGATTCAACTGCGGCAGTCGCTGGCTCAAATCCAAACCCGCGTCTGTCGACGCCCCCCAAGCCCAATTCGGCTCGGTGTATTTCCGCTGCGAGTCAGACCCAATCCTTGACCCTTCTTGAGAGCCTGCAGCGGCAGATTGCATGTCACGTGACTTAGGCATTCCTAACTCACAAACTTCCTCTTGATTGTTCAACACCTGCGTTCCTTTTTCCGCCCTCAACATGGATGCAGGTGCACTACATGAGTCGGATGACGTCATCGCTACATCCAGACCCACGACACATGGCAGTGAACTACTTTTTTTAAACGAAATTTTTTTCTCGGGTTTTATTTTCAACACGAGCCAGTCGTCTGTGGCTGCTCGTCCAGAACGCATTGAGCGTTCCCACTCGCGTTCCAACACGGATTGTTGCCATCCAGTTGAACTAATCAACTCGTCACGTTGCGTGATTGATTCCTTTTTCACTATTTGATCCTCACTTTCCTCTTCTACAATGACGTCAATAGTAAATAGCCGCGCTTCATCATTCTCCCCCTCGCGTCCGGCCTCACAGAACCCCGAATCCTCACTTAAATTCTCATTTGACGGCCTCACATTTTTCACTTCACTTTTGTACTCCTGATATCCTTTAACAAATCCATTGTAACATTCAACATTTGACTCACTATCAGACCCAGTTTCCCCAAACTCGTCCCACTTTGCAATTTGAGTCAAATCTTCACACACTGCACGCAATCTTTTACCCGACGCGTCACAATCTTCATCGGACGATGACCAGTTAATTATTTCGTCTTCATTCTTTTCTTGCGCAACTATACCAGGTGTTTGATAAGATGTGTATTCCCGTGGAATGAGAAATCCTTCGAGTGATGCACTTCTTTTCAACTCCGTTACAAAAAAGTCATCTTCTGTAATTCTTCGATTTAAATAGGAATCCAAAGCGTCATTCCACTCGCAAATAAAATTTTTCTTAGCTGAAAATTGTTGTTTTTTAGTGGACGATTCAAGGTCAAGCGCGGGCAAACCGGATCTGTCATTTCCCCCTACACACATGGAATCTTCCAGCCATTTATCTAACTGTTCACCTTTCTTTGCATTGGGTACTTGACATGAAAATTTTTCATCTCTATTTACCACTTGACTCACGTGAATTACAGAGCCGGCGTCCGATGCCCATCCCCATTCAATAGAACTCGGTTCGGACCGGGATTCTAAACTGCGGAGGTCATCGGACGTCTCCTCGGCGATTGATTCGAGGAATGTGTAGCCCATGAAATGACGGTCGTCCCCTTCGCCTTCGTCTTCGTCTTCATCAGTTTCTTCTTCGTCCGAGTAGCTGGGGTTGACGTACGCGAACGCGTCCATAACTTGTGGTGACGTGGTTTTACAGATGGTGCACCCTTGAAATATGAAATTATTGTGGCTGGTGTTGCAACTAGTTTTTTTTTTGACGGAGTCCACCAATGAGTGAGAAGGAAGCGGGAATGCCTGACCGTGTGAATCAGCGCACGAGTGCCTGAGGACTTCCCGTTGCACGGTCTGTTGATTAAGACTATTGCCCTGCACTTAAGTTTTACCTGAGTATTCTTTGTTGTAAGGAGGTTGGGAAAGTTGGGATGGACAAGGAGATTATCTCATTTGGTCCGAGATATTTAAAATAGATGCGATCCTATCTCCCTTAATAAATCTAATTATGTCTGTATTACAGTGCTATCGACTCTGAAACGTATTATGAGACTTACAAATTCATTGTTATTTTATGTAATTAACGTATTTGATCTGGCTTAATTGGGGCATTTCAAAGAAAGGCCATTTGTGAATTAAATATTAGACTTTCTTGAAAAGGTGTCGGCATCTGCTGCTTTTAACCCGTCGCTTTACTGGCAGAATTTACATTTTACATAATTATTAAAATTCTGTTTTTCTATCATGGTAATAAGTTTTTTAAAGATAGTTTATTGTTTTAGTCATTTTATTATGAATTGTGTGGATATTTCATAACTTACTAAGGGAAGCCTGTGGTAAAACCACGGATTGTCTGCAATACTATTGACTATTGTTACGAAAGGCCCCTGGGGTCACGTGAAATTATTTTTTCATAGCAAAAACCTAACTCAGTTACCACGTGGTGGCGCTTCTGTACAGTTCTCTCCCTCATACCGGTTTGCTCAAATATATCATTGGCTGAAATTCAGATTCAATATAGTACATGAAATTTTCATCCATTGGAATAAAAAACACTTTTTCGAAAATAATTTTTTCAAGATTTTCTCTTTAATTAGCTTCAGTTTTAAAAATATAAAAAAAAATTTTAAGGATAAAAATTCAATTTTAGAATTATTCTTGGTAATAATTTTTTTAGGTTTGTCCCTAAATCGGTCCCCAACTCCATTCTATCTTCTCTGTCTTTGATACAATATTGGAGGAATCTGTTAAAATCAAGGATGTGACAAGAAATTGAACACAATAATTGATCTTCACTTTTAACAACTCGTGACTTGTCATATTCTAACTAGAGTTGACAAAAACAGGCATGACTGTAATGAGCAATTTACAATTCACTTCAAATTTTTTAAACATAGTTGAATAATTTGTTGATTACTAGTGTGTAGAAAACGATTTGCATGGTTATAATAAGTTGAAAATTGTTGAGATAGAATATCAAGGTTATTGGGATTGTATTAATTTCTGAGGAATGCTTGTCAACAATTTTTATGTATATTATTGATCTAATTACTTGCCTTGTATTGGCCGCTTACCATTCCTCCCACAATTCTTTTTTCATGCTATTTTCCATGTTTTACATAATGTCAACATGAGGAGTTAATTCAAGGTAATTATTAGAGGTCCATCTCTTATTGCTTTTGAGATATTACACAAAGTTAAAAAAAGTAAAAACTTAGCGTTTTGGGTTTTATATTCACTATTTTAAAGTCACCAAAGAGTCAAAATTTATTTAGGGGTTAGTCAACATTTTCTGAAAGTGAAATTTTAATTCTTCTTCGATAAAATTAACATGTTTGCTGCAACAATTATTTGTTTACTTAATTGCAATAAAAAATATTTTTTGAGTGTTGCAGTTACTTTGAAATTACTGCTCAGATAACACGCAACGCCGCGCAAACAACTGGTGAGAAATAGAATAGTGACAGTTTCGTATCACGCTCGACAGGTGAGTTCAAATCAAACATGGCTGCGCCCATGAGTGAACATGATCTCGAACAT
The DNA here is from genome assembly GCA_034686365.1 of Pachymerium ferrugineum. Lineage (NCBI taxonomy): Eukaryota > Metazoa > Arthropoda > Chilopoda > Geophilomorpha > Geophilidae > Pachymerium > Pachymerium ferrugineum. The sequence continues at coordinate 239 of JAQGAS010000510.1, read as the reverse complement.
TTGCTAAGTATTTTATTTTCCTTTAAATGATAGAATTAAAAGCTCATGTTACTGTTTAGGAGTTCGTATTCTGTAATCATCGAGAATTTTCAGAAAAGTAACAGAGTAAATATCATTATAAGTTATATTATATTAAGATTAAGATATTAAGATTAAGATTAAGATTAAAATTTGTTTAATAAATGCAAAATTTTACAGATTCGCAAATGTCCGAAGAATTGATTCAACGTTTTAACGAA
>JAQGAS010000509.1:0-46530 GCA_034686365.1 Pachymerium ferrugineum | reverse complement strand
CTCACTTGTCTCTTTATTTGCCCATATCCTTTAGTCATGGATACCACCTTTCACACCTCGAAAACCACAACTAAGGGGTTTTAAACTTGGTTGATACGGCCTCAAAGTCCATCAAGGGTAATCTTATTTCCGTCAAAGCAGAAATTTCACGAATTGAGACGAAATTAGACACACCAATTCAGACCACAAAAGAAATACATTCCTAACCCTAAAAGCCCCATTGCTGCACAGCTTTACGACATGTAATCAAAGTGTGTCATCCTACACTTCAAGCCCTATAAAAAAAAAAAAAACTAACAAACAAACTTGAAAATTATCGAAACTCATATTTCGCTGGCGTCAACATTTTTAACCCTCTGTCCTCAATTCCACATCCAATCACAGCAAAAATGAAAAGAAAAATTTCTGGCACGAATAAACTACTGACATTGCATTTAGATGGGGAAGTAAAGAAAAAAAAACACCATTTGGCACGGAAAAAACACTGCTCGCAGACTCCACCATCTTAAATTTGTTGTGATATTGTAGCGAATAGCTAGTTACTCGGGCGATCAATTTAGACGCCGCGCTGTCAGCGCCAGCTGGTGACGATGACACCAAAAACATTTCCACTTGAATTTGTGATTTGGCGAGCATGGATCGGAAATGAAGCCAGCAGTGAAGCTAACTGGAGGGCGGAGTTTTTTCGTTACTTGAATAATTATCGATTTTAGACAATTTAACAACTGTGCAACGATTCAGCTGATCAGTACAATCGAATTGCACGACCTGACGGCGCGCATTTTTAAACACTATGAGAGGCGCAAGTTGATTATCGATTTCTAGAACCATTTAACAAATTCGCCACGGTCTTACCTGAAATCTGATTACCATAATTAAATTCTACACCTACTAATCGCACAAAAGAACAAAAAATTCCAACCAATCAAAACATCGCAATCAATCTTAACCATACAATTTGACCAAAAAAGCATGCTATCGATTTTTACAACTATTTACCACATGTTTAAATGCTTGAATCAATTAAACCTTGGAACAATAAAGAAAATTTTTTTGTTAATGTCACTCACTAAATAAACACCAAAACGAATCAAAACTCATATTACATCAAAGATCAATATTCACTCTACGATCAATTCACAATGAAAAAACAAGTCCAATAACCCAGCTCGTTGACGACCGTCTGCTTGCTATAAAAACATGCAAAGTACATATAATCGATGCACTATTTACTTAAACAGTATCACAATTGAAAATTGATCGGTAAATGAAAAAAAAAAAAAAAAACATATCCAATATAAAAAAAAAAGTGATAAAAGTTTTTTTTATATCTTTTATATATAGATATTTTTTCAAGGGTCAAAATGAAAAAGGGTGGAGGTTATTTCTAATAATATTCCTTCGCCACGCTGATTGCTTCCTGACCCGGATGGACAAAGATGGAACTGAGCGAATCAAGCGCAGCAAAGGATGTCGGGTAATGCGCTTCCTCACACAGCATCCGCCTACACGACAAAAGAGTTCGGGGGTGTGGGTGTGGGAGATGGTAGAGGGCACTCGAATGGCGTGCACAAGGGGGGGGTCCACACAGTTGTGGGGAGAAGAGGGGGTCAAATCCAGTTCGCATTTCCGTCGTTTGGGAGAGCTGTGTAGATGAGGCTGTGGAAAATTTGCTTTTCATGCAATATCGTTCCAGCATGCCTCTTGCGTTCGCTATTGGATGCGTGGGCGGTGGTTGAAAGAGGGGGTAGAGTGGTGAGGGGGGTTGCAATTCAAGTTCTCTGTGCATTGTAGAGAGTAGAAGCGGCTTTTGTGTGTGTGAGAAAGCCACCAGTTCATGGTGTGAAAATATTCCATTTCCAAGTGTGAAGAAGGGAAAATAAAAAAAAAATAGAAATATATAAAAATGGCTTTATTCTTTTTCCCTTTCGTGGTAACGAGATATAAATTCGCTTGATTGAATCATTTAATAAGAGAGACAGCTAACACTATATCGTTATTATCTTATGTCTTTTGTGCGTGATTCCATTCAAGGAAAATGTGATTTTTATCGCGTTTTCTCATTCATTACTTATCGATTGGCGCACTTCATGCATAATCAAAAAAAAATTATCTTTTAATCGTGTTACGTAATGGAAATGGAAATGTCAACTCTTTAACATCCTATAAATACCCTTATCTTTTATTTTTGTTTTCACGCCTACTTAACTTTTTTTTTACAAAACCGATTCACAATTCAAACTGGCATTTTCTTTAATAGGTTTTTATACGCATTAAATTTTAAGTAATCTAGAGAGAAATTTTAAAAAAATCTTACTCTCTTAAGGCTGAACAATTATCTCGCTAGAAGTAAACAAATTCTAATGAGAATCAACAAAGACAAACTAGTGGCGTGCAAAGAAGGAAACTTGAACTTGATGTCAAAACAAAACCGTGGCACCACTGAAGAAATGAGACGAAACATCTGTCCAATTACATACATCTACTAAAAGTTTTACCTGTCGACTTTCATTTTATAAAATATTCAACATTGGCTTTAATAACTTTGTTTTGCGCTTCTTCTTTTTATTTTACTTAATACAAACCGGAAATTACCTGTAGCATTACCGCAATAAACTGGTTCAAATCCCTCGGTTGAAGACAAAAGAAAAAAACCGCTTTGTAAATAACGACTTAAAGATACTTAGAAGAAGAAGAAGAAAAAAAAAGTGTTTTTCTAAATCTTCAACTTTTACCAATTTTAATCCAACTACCTTTAACTTACATGTCACATTTTGACCTTAAATCACCTCGTGTCACATCCAAATTGTCAAAACACAAACTCCAAGTTATTGACATAGCAAAGACCCGCAAGGAGTAAAGGTAGTAGGGGAAAAAAAAAGAAAAGGGGAAAAAAAAAAAAGAAGGGGGCGCAGATCCGTGAAATAGGCCTCAAGGGAGGTGGATCCACGAACCAAATGGCACGTGCCAGCCACAACAGATGGCGCTTGTCAGAGAAGCGAGCAGCCATTGAAGGGATCTATGGTCAAGGCGGTCACTTTTTCCAATGGCCTACTTATGGAATGGCCAACCTGCACTGCACAAATTGGCTTCTGGTCTTGCAATTGCCTCCTGCTCGTCGGGGTCCTCGAAAGTGTTCACCTCCTGCCTTTTTATGCATCCATTAGCATGCCAAGTGTGTCCATTTGCACCATTGTCTCTTTCATTTCTCATTCTTATATATTGAATTTAATAAAGGGATAAAAATTCAAATTTCAATTTTTTTTATCTTTTATCTTTTACCCTAAGAAAAAGACTTTTTTCTTCTCTCTTACACCACAAAAAAATAAAAAAAGAAAAGCCTTAAATAGCAATTTGTGAACAAAGATGCCATTTGTGTGCTTCATGGTATACTACATGAGTGTTGCTGACCCCCTTTTTCTTCCCTTCCATTTAAATTTCTCCATCAACTGATACAATCCACAAGAATGTTATTTAACAGTGCAAATTCCATTCAAGTTTTAAGACTAAACTCAATTAAAACAAACTCCGCCCCCTTGGAAAAAAGAACATCATCAATCACGAGTCTTTGTCTCTTCGAAAAAGAACTATAAAAAAAAAAAAAAAAAACGTGAAACCACTGTTAACGTTAAAAGTTTAAAAAAACTGACAAAACCGCATAATGGAATTTATTTTTTTCTTTAAATAATAAACTCAGCCTATTTTTTTCACTCTTGCCTCCAATAAGCGATAAACCCGTGAGAAACGTGTCGTGAAATACAGCACATCGTTGAAAAACATCAAGGTTCGAATTTTAAATTACAAGACCAGAACCTCGAAGATAAGACTGCGGGCTTATTTTTAGGCTTATTCTTATCAAAAACCAGAAGCAACAACCAAAGGGCGAGCATATAGGGAAAGGCGATGGTGTTGGGTGAAAGGAAGCAACTTTAGACAGATTTGTAACCGCAATTGACGGTGGAAAACGTTTTTCCAAGTATGGCGCTGGAGAAGAAAATTGAAAATAAACTTTTTTTTTCTTCATCCCACCACCCACCCTCCGGCTGCATTTTTCTCGAGAGAAAAACACGGAAAAATGTTTACTACTCGACTTCAACTACAAATTGGAGCTTAATTTCCTCAACAACATAAGCTTCTAGTGTAAGCAACAACCTGAAGAAGAGAAAAGTCTCTCTTTTGTGCCGGTTCATTCCAAATAGAAGGACTCATTTGACTCTCACGGCTCGTTGACTGTGAAATAGGCGACAACCAAAATGGCCTCTTGCTTTGAAATGCAAGAGTAAAATGCAAAATAGAAGAGAATAGGAAAAAAATGGAAATAGTTTTCTGCAAATCCCTTCTTGAAATTATTTCTCAATTTAATTACTTCAATTGTACACTCCAGCAAACAAAATGGACAGTATGTCAAGAGAACGGACACAGGATGAGGAAATGGGTATCATTAGCTGCCAACGAATAGTCAGCAAGAAATTTAATGGACAATCAAAATGGGTTCGTAATGTAAGAAGTAGTGGAAAAAATGGCTTATGTACAAAATGGCAGTTCTGCTCGAGGTAATTACACACTTTGAAGCATCAAAAATAATGACTCGTTTTTTTTATGTTTTGATAAAAAGAAGCTATAAATTCGTTTTTAAAGAGACGTCTAACGGATGGTAAGCTTGTATATAATTTCTAATTCATTTTTGATAGTTTTATACTGAATGTGTCATTGTATATAAAGGAATAGGCTGATATGCACAGACTAGCAGTTGGACCATAGATCAGTTGCATATCGATAATTAGAATCGACCCACGTTAAAGTTGACTATACATTTTCGGTCCAAGGATTGCAAGACTTAGTCAAATGTTGTTTCATACGAAATAATAAATTCTTGAAAACTTTTCATCAATAAAAGAGAAGCTTGATAATTTTGTTGTTGTTGTTTCAATATCTGTGATGAAAATCCCATGTGATAGGGATGAGTGTTATTTATGGACTAATTTAACCCCTTTTCTAATTAGAATTTCTCAGGCTTGAAAATTCCACCCTCTTTTAGCAATTACTAGTGATGGATGGAGCACAATATCTCATCACTAATGATTGGCAACAACCAACAAACATACACACAGCGAGGAATCACTCAACCAATAAGAATCAAATTCAATTACAACTTTTCCCTGCGCCCCTAAAACATTAATATTCTCATCATCCTCAACTTCCCCATTAACTTTTGCTCCAAACCAAACGACTAATATTGAAACAAGTTTTAAGCAAAACCAACTTTACAAAGTAATTTCAACAAAATTTACTCCTCTACGGACACAAACTGCCATTTTGCACTGCCATCTGCTCTCCTCTGGCAAGAAAAGCATCCCAAACAGGAAGTTGGCAATCTATCGCTACGACATTCAGCTTTACGAGTGCCACTATATTTTTGATGGCGGATGATAGTGAAGGGTAGTAGGGGGTAGTCAAGGGGGGAAGTGGAAATTATAATTCTCTCTTGTCATTGAGCTGTAGTGAAGATTAAAATGAAATGGCTATAACTTATACCAAAAGCAGACATATTTGTTACCACACATTCCTCTACTGGCTACATATCACTTTCACCCAATTTATATCAACTGTTGATTTATCCCTCACACAAACGTTTCATATTTTAAAAACTTGAAAAAATATTTTGTCATCGCCTTTAAAAATTCTACTTTTTCACCAAGAAATTAATATGAAATTTTATTTGATTAGACCATTTTTAATAAGTCAAGTATGAGATGCAAATCAGTTTTATTTATGGTGTAAAGAGGGATAATTCGAAGCACGCATGAATCATTGAAATTGATTACTGCAACAATTGAAGCGAGCAAAATAGCGAAATAAAATAACCTTAAAGTATGATTTCAATTTGTTAAAATTATAAAAATAATTCATTTCTAGCAAAACATCTTCTTTTTTTTTAAAACCCTCTTAAACCACATTTCTCATTGTCGACTGCAACTCGCACAAATCACCCCTACAAAGTATATTTTCTCTTTACACTTTTATTCGCACAAATTTATAGCTTAAAAACAAACTCCTAAATGTACTTCCCCTCGCTTCCTGCACCCAAACTAACTACAAAATTCATCTTGCTACTTTACTAAATTACACTCGAGTCAAGCCAACTCCCTTGGTCTTAAGCCTAATCTCCTATTACAGGCCAATAATTTCCATCAAGCACACATTGCGCATGACCTCATTTTCACTTATCACTTTAATTTACAGTGCGCGATGAGCTTTGCACAGCTTGTAATTCAGCTCATAGTCAAATTACACTCCAAATCCCAGCTGTCAAAATGGAAGCTGCTGCTCACGACCAAATGCCTGCCCTCAACTCACTTCCTATTAACAAATTTCCCATTCATCTTTTTCATTGTCCTATTCAATCTCCGAAATCCTTGTTCACTCGACCATTTCGAGTAATAACCCTCAAAACAAAAAAACTAGACACCTACGACCAAATTACGTATTATTTGCCTCGTTTAACCATATTTACAATGCACACGTGCACAACCCATCTGTCGCCTCTCTATCCAATCCTTTCAAACATGCAAATTTTTTTTTCAACAAATTCAACCGGAAGTTACCCCACTACTAATAAAATTCCCCTCCTTTTTTGAATTTATGTGCTCACTGACCTTCAACTAGACATGTGCCCATTGCACAGTCATAGAATCATCAAAGAATCCAATCCCTTTTCCAAGAACCCATTTACAAATTGATTCCAGAAGGAAAAAAAGAGAACCCAAAAGGGGACACCAAGAGGGAAAAAACCTCTTTGATTCTCTTACCTCATCCACTTGGAGTGTTCAACTTCTCTTAAAGAACTCTCCTTATTGACTTCGACCAATTAATCTTGGACCACCTCTTCTTAAATGATCAAGATGCACACAATGTTCTTATTCTCCCTTAATCTTCCCCCTCTCCAATCAAGAAGTCCACGAGTGACCTTAAAATGCCAATCACTTCAATTGATAAGAAAAAAAAATTAACTGCAATGAAAGGGGAAGAAAAAAAGAAGGAAATTGCACTGCACGGGTTTCTTAATTGAATTTATATCCACCAGGAGAAGGTAATTTCATTCACAAATTTTGCCACTAGGTTCAAAAAAGGAGCAGTTAAAATTCCATGTCAAAGTTCTATTTAAACAAATTTTCCCTACATTCGTTTTAATTTAGCCCAAGCAAATGGTAAACAAGACTTAAGAATTGTGTACTTAAGAATAGTTAAGTAGCAACGGGGGCGGTTAGTTCGCATGTTTTGCAAGCAATGCACGCTACAACGCGCTATTAGTGAACTTGGCATTTAATGGTCCTGTTATTCATTATTTTTCTTTGTAACATCACCACAGTCAATAGATTTGACAGTATTAAAAACTTAAATATTTTATTGCATTAAAAAGCAGCCATTAGTTTGCAGCCAAAGATTTGTCTGGTAAAATGGTAGCCACATCCGGGCTTCTTTAACTCAACGCTTAAACATTCTTCTCACGTCCTTTTACCTCGTGACTCAAAACCGAATTGTCAGGTTCGTAAATGCGTGGATTTAGCTTTAAAATGGCGGACAGTTGTCCGCACGCATTTCACTCTACATGCACAACCGTCATCTGGTAGTCAAATTTGACATGTCGATGCTGTAGGGTATTTCGTCTTAAAAGTTCAATTACTCCAACTAACTAACTTATTTGAAAAATTGATATTTAACTCGCTATGTGACATGTTTTTAACTATTGGAAAATATAAATAACTACATCAACTTTTTTTCCCCTCTTTTACAATTCTGAATTTCTATCTTTGGAAGACATTTCCAGAGCATTTTATTCCCCTTCCCCTCTTCTCGTGCACGTTTATCTCCCTCCCCCCACCCAACATTTTATCTCTGGTCATTGCCAACGGCATTGGAAAGATGTAAGTAGAGAGGAAGGAAAATGTGAAAAGGGAGTTTAGTCCATTCAGAGTGTACTCTACTGGTCGGTTTTGGCGGATGATAAAGAGTCCTCTTGGGTGCTGAATAATATCTTCATTGCATTAGCATACTTTTCATCACCAGGGACGGCCATAGTCGTAAGTCACAAGCGATTAAGTGACAAAGAGGAGGAAGGACATAGCGTGGACACGCCTCATGATTGATGACACCTGCGCAGTGAAAACCGGAACAAGACGTAACCAAATCATGACTCAATTTCGCAATGTAACTACATCTACTGATGTAAAACAGAAAACATCCGAGTGGTTAACCGCACAGGAAGACTTAGTGAACGACTAATTAGAGGATTTTCAATTGGGCTCTTTATTTAGCTTGACCTGTCTACCGTTAGACCACATACAACTGTACATTGGTGGATTTTAATACACCAGTGTGTATTCAAATCAAATTATTTCATTTAAAACCGAACTGAAAAAGAAAGCCCTCTTCAATAATAAACGACAATATATGGACATTGATCAGAATTAAAGAGTTGATAGAAATCAGCAGTAAAAGGGCCTATACTTTCTAAGTCTGTTTTATGGAATTCAAACTGTATTAAATTTACTATTTAATCTTGAAATGTTTCTCTTCATAGAATGGAAATTTCCCTATATGAAGCTAGAATCTCTTCTTTTTTTATAAATTGAAATTTTTAAGTGAAATAAAATATCTTTAAAAATCAAATAACACAAAAATGCAATTTAAGAAACCAAATTTCTTAAATATGATTTCAAACAGTAAATACTTGAAATGACGTTACAAGTTCAGTTGAGATTCCTTTCATGCCATAAAAGTAAATAAAGCAGTTAAAGCTAGCAAAAAAATAAATAAATAAAAAAAAGCCAATAAAAGAATGCAACCCTATTGCTGTTGGCATATATATCTCCTTCAAATGTATACGCACCCCATATTTCTAACTGTTTACTCACAGCGTTTACAAACCCAAGTTTTTGTCCAAAATCAGAAGAATCAACAACCTTGAATTATACTTCCAACACTTGAATTTTTCCTACCAACTGAATAAGACATAAAATAAAATAAAAAAAAACAACACAAAAACCGTTACATGTTGAAGAAAGGTACAGAAAACTTTAAACATGTCTGCAGTGGAAAACAATGCTTTAGAGGAACAAACATGATCTTCAATGATTTAATCCTGAAAACATGTGACACTTAAAAAATGAATGTACTCATTAACAACCCAACTCAATCAATAAGCGTCCAAATTACGACTTCACGTCCAGTTCTTTGTCTTCCCTGCCCAGACATAAAGAAAAAAAAAAAAACAGATTTGATGTTGGTCCAAAACACTTTTGGTGCCAGCTGTTGGCCAAAAAACATGCTACAAGATAATTAGATACGCAAGTGAAAATCCCTTTTCTATCTAATTCTTAACTTATAAAATAAAAGTGTTTGTTAGGCCTAAACAAATAGAGTAATTGCAACAAACAACAATCTGTAGGAAAACTCTGCAATTGCATGATGCATCCATTAATCCCTCCCCCATTTACCAGCCATCTAAACCCCCATTGGACACATTTACTCTGATAATACCTTACAAGCAAGCGTTTAATGGTTTGATAGTATCAACTGCAAACAAGCAGAGAAATTCCCATTATCGCCATTTTGGATTTTTCTAAAAGTGGAAGTGGTGCGCGGGCAAATAATTTTAGAGGAGAAGAAAAAAAAATGTATGGGCGTGAAATGGAAAAGAGGAATTTCAAAGTAGCCTATTTTAGAACATTATTTGTTTATTTTTACCTACCAAAATATTGTATTCTATATTTGAAAGTGGGAGACAAGGTTTAAAATTCTTTTTTTTTTTTTTTTTAATCCCCACACCGCCATAAAAAACAAAGTGGAAAATGGCTTATTCCTATTCCATCGGTCTCGCCAAAAGTTTTCACCACTCTCGACACGTATTGCATTCCGAGTGAAAAACGCAATAAGTTTGATTGAAAGAAAAATTAAAAGAAAAATTGCTCGCCCAACACAAAACAAATACGAATAAAATGAAATCGATAAAAGAACCATTTGGCGTTAAAGAGAGAGAAAGAAACATTGACGACTTGTCGTAGAAAATGAAATTGCTTATTATTTGTGTAGTTACATCATATCTAATATTAGTTCATGACATCACCTACGCAAACACTTGTTACACTCGTTTAATGACATCATCTCTCTCGGTTTTATTTCCAATGAATTTTCTTGAGTAAAAAAGTGTTTATTGTGACAATAAAAAAAAAAATTTGGTATGTCAAGCAGCGAAAAAATTGCAATCAATGTAGAAATAAATAAATAAGGAGCAATAAAAAAGATGAGTTTTAATGAAATGAAAAAATGAAATTTTTAGTGGGTGTTTGACAAAGTACTTGTGGGAATAATGACAAGCCGGAAGTAATAAAAGAAATTATAAAAAAGAAGGAAATTATTTTTTTAAAATATTGATGTCATGTGATCAATTAGGAGATTTTCTAAACTTCTCGGAATAAAATTAGAGTTTTTAAAGAATATCACATGATGTAGAGTTATTCTGTCAGAAAGGTTAATTGTTATTATCTTGATTATTATTCATTTATTCATTCGTTATGTATGACAAACTTATTAACATTTTATAAGCTTAATCTATGGAGATTAGACTCGCAGCTTTCGACTAGAATTTTTACAAACATAAAAATCGGTGAGAGCACAAAGAAAAAGCAAGTTTTCAACTTCTGACGAAATAAAATTACAGCAAAATCCTCCCTGCTGCACTGACATTCATTTTGTGCAATTCACATCATCATAAACAAGTATTTTATGTCTTCTTGCAGAGCATTTTGAGGGGGGAGGGAAAACAGGAATCCCATAAAACCCTCATTCATTATTCCACACCAACTTTTGTCTTTTTTTTCTTCCTCAACCCAAGAAATGGCGACCAAACGCTGACACTCATTTGCAACATTTAACGGAACAACTAAATAGTTTAATCCCAAACGGCCCTAAAAAGAATTAAATTTCACAACTAGAAACTTGTCATTTAATTTTATTTTCAAACCCCCCTCACAAACAGATTCCACACAAATTACTTCTTCCTCCCAAACATGCCAGATGAAAAACATGAGGTAAACAGCAAAACAAATCAAATATGCAAGAAACATAAACAGGGTAAAAATGCAGTCGTATTTTAAATTTTTCATATCCTCTCCTCTTTGCACAATTCCACTGTCATAACTTGGTTAATAAAATTCAGGGGCGCATGCGCACATCCATTATATCTCCTGTTACAATTTCTCTCGTCGCTTTTATTATGCAACTACACACGCCAAGGTAAGAGAGGAACGTGAACCTTACGTATACTTGAAACTATCAAAAGGCAAGAAAACACATCAAAATTCATGCATAACAACCACACTCTGCTTGACATGTGTCAACGTACACCTGTCTCGCTTTTATTGTTTTAAATTTTATGCATAACTCTGCTGTCCGCGGTGAAATGTAGATTACCTCACCTTCTACAACGATTACAGTTTTACCCATATTTTAATTTAAAATATTTTACGACAAAACTGCAGTTTTCCTTTTTCATATTTCACTATACGAAAGATTAATTCATCATTTAATCACGCGTTTAAGCCGCAATTCCTCATACAACGTTCGTACAAAAATAATCCACTCAATGTGGGATTTCATACATTTAAAAAATGTACAAGGCAAAAAAAAAAAAAATTCAAAGAAAAAGAGTTTAAAAATAAAACAAGAATCTTGCCATGTGTCTTGGCAGACACAAGAAGGAAAGAATTTTAAGAACGTAGCATCAGGTATACGCGAAGTAATAAGGGATCCTATATAAGAAGCTGATATAAGAAAGATGCCTTCAAGTGTTGTAGCAATTATTTCATAATTCTTGTTTGTAAGCATTTTCGAATTAACTCAAGTTGTAAAAGTATTTTAGATGTTTTCCACATCAAATAATTGCATCTGCGCCCATGCCTCAGAGCTCTCTCTTTTAAGTCCCCTCTAAGTTTGTAATAAAAGAAAAGTTAACTGAGAAATTTCTCATCTTGCGCATGCGCATTGTTCGCTGTATCAATATTATTTTTTCTTTTCAAAAGTTCAAGTCAGCCTCAAGTATCTTGTTGCATTGGAATGTGTTCATTTTTTATTCGGTCCTTGACTCCTTGCCATCTTTTTACCAGCATGTTGATGACATTGTTGCATCTCAACATGTCGAAAGATTATAAAAAGTTGCAACTTTTCAGTTTAGTTTGAGTCTGCTTCATGTTTCTCTGTTAATTTGTCTCGAACCAAGAAAGGACAATAAAAACAAACAAACACGGGCTGGACGTAGCATAAAAGCAGAAACGACGAATTGCTGTAAATCCAACTAGAAACCCGCTTCTTTTTGTGCCCTCCCTCTCTTCCATCTCTTTCATTGGATTTCAACTGAAGCGAAAGACAAAACTCCTTATGGTCCAGATGGCCAATTTTCTACACAAAAACATTGTAACTTGCAATTGTTGTGTATATTGTTTTCGTATACGCTGAGCAACTACTGTAATGTGCGCAACAATCATATCACGTACTAAAAGTGAGGGGCAAAACGCACACAGACAATGTCATTTAATGTACCTATTACATTATTAATAAACCTCATAAACCCGAGTTGTATACTAAACTCCAGTTTAGTGAGTTGGCAAAAATTTAAAACAAAAAAACACTCACCCGTGTAAGAAATTATTTTACTCGTGGTCTTATACATTTTGTTGTACATTTTAGGTGTTACCTATTCAAATCTGTCAAAATCTGAGTCGCCTAATGAGAAATTGGTTGTAATAGTTCAATTTGTCAACACGATGTGCAAATTCATAAAATAGTCATGCACCCGTGTTTGGGAACAAATGTATAGGACGGATATTGATTAGACCTTAAGTGTTATATATGCAATTATATGAGACAATCGCTACATTATTAAAGCGTCTTTTCAAATTGATTTTCTTAATGAGTTTATTTCTTCTCCAGATAAAAAAAATTTATCGATTGATGAAGCGTTTCTTTAAAAACAATTATCTTTAACGTACAAAGTTTGCTCTATACAAAAATCAATTCACTGTGTTAAAGTTTGGCAGTGCCATCCAGTGACGGAATGTGACTGACTCAAATACAGTAGATTTAAAAGGCGGTTTTGTCAATTCAATTTTTCACTAGGTATTCGAAGGCCGATTTCTGGTGCGCCTTTAATCCAATCACATGCAGCAACGTTATAAACACATCATCGCAACTTTTAATATCCTCCATGTTGGCGCATACTTTACAACAATAACATAACTTGACAAAATGAACGTCCCTCGCGTGCCAAAATACAAAATTCTAATTTTCGATCCACAGCCCACGCTTCTCCAAACCTACGTGACGTGCGCAAACAACCACCACAATCAACCTCTTCCCCATAATTCCTCAAGAATTCTCGCCCCCTACTCCCTTCTTTCAAACAACAAACTCGCTTATTGCAAAATATAATTCATAGCCAACAATATAATATTTTACAAAATATTTTTTTCATTTTGTCGCTATTTTCCATTATCCTTTACAAAGTAGAAAGGAGCAGGTCGCGACTTTTAACAAGCTGCGAATATTGGAATCTTAAGGTAGAACGACCAGGTAAAAAGGTCAACAAAATCTCAATACCCCTCACACAAGTACGGTATGCGCCTTTTGTTAATTAATTCCGGCCATTCTTTTATCGCTACTCATTTTCACATTAATTAATTGCAAGTCAACCGCAATCAACGGCCTTTCATTTTCCAATTGACTTGACGCTCGTCTGCAATTTGCATTCATTTATTCACGTGACGTCATAATATTCGGGTATTCATCTCAAGTTTCAAATTTAATTTCGAATTAATATTTATTACGTCTCCTCTCTCAGATCTTTATTTACTTTAAAAAAAAAAAAAAAATAACACCAATCAATAAATTTTCCCCCAACCGAATCTTAAAATTCCCAAGAAAAAAATATTTCAAAAGAATAACAATATAAAGAAAACACAATAAAATATTAATACTATTCAAGAATCAAACTTGGTATACCCTATCCAAACTTTTTAAACACTCCAACGCCAACTGCATGTCAATTGCTCATTCAATTTCAATCCTAAATTGATGCCAAATCTTGGTATTTAACTTGACAATAAAGACTTTAAAAAAGCAGTGACTTGACACAATCTGGTAATTATCAATGACATTTCCACTCTTTTATCTATTATTGCTTATTTGTCAACTCTTTAATATATTGGAAAAGCGATTAATAAAGAAAACTGTCACAGCATGACCACTCCAATTATTAAATAAATAAAAAAAAAAAAATTACAACCAATAATTTTTCTCCATACTCAAAAAGAAATCAACTTCCGACACACGTAGAATTCAATCTCAAACGCAATTCGCTCAATCATCTAATTAAACCCCCTCCCCTTGATGGCGCCAGGTGTGACACACACAGCACCCATAAATTACACCAGGTGTAAACCTAAATCGGTAAACTTTTCTTCAAGAGAAAACTCATCTCACTTTACTCCCTTTAACTAATTACTAACACGTATTTATTAAAGTAAAAAAAAAAAAAAATAAGTAAAGAATATCACGACTTTCCTATCTAAATACATTAGTGAATCCAATTTTCTGTTGAAAAAAAAAAAAAAGAGTGAAAGGGATTGGACAGGTGTAAATTGCAGTGCACTTCAACACCTGTGGGGCGTGTTTACATTGCAATCATAAATTCCAGCAGCTGTGTATTAAGAGGTTGCTTTACTTTTAGTCCGCATCAATTTGTAGAGTTAATAAGAGAAGCGCTTTTCGTGAAGCGTTCCAAGGATGAGGATGATGAGCGTGCAGACAAAAATAACAAGTTCCTTTCGTAGATAAGTCAAGTGAAAAAAAAAAAAAAATCTTATACTGGAGTGAAAACAACACCTGACACTACTAACCCATCACGTACTCGGGGGGTTGTAACCTAAGGCCTAATTTACATAGATTAAGCCCAGGGTAGCATGACCTTTTTTAAAAGATGAAAATAGATTTTTATTACGGAGTGTGCGTGCTAATGGATAGTTAAAATGGCGGATGGTTTTGCTGGGCTCATTTTCAATTAGGATGTTTTGTGATGTAAAGTATGAAGGGTGTCCACTAGTGTCCACTGGGATTTAATTGAAGAATTTTGAAGCGTGGGACATTGAAGTATGTCTACAATTGGAGTTTTCAATAATCGGAAATAGGGAGATAATGTATGTTCACTAATTACAAATTGTAATTTAATTACACGCAGAGGGCGAGGCCAAATTGTCTCTTGAGTAATTTTTTTATCCCGCCTTTTCATTTACATTTTAAATTTCCTAAAACCGATATAAAAAAGTATTCAAAACTTTGTGGGGGGAAAAAGTACGTATAAACCAATATTTAATCAATTTTACAACTGACCTGAAAATAAGGCGGCGACACCTCGGTTTAACGAATCCCGTCCTTCAAAATCGTTATAACGATTTCTGTGTAGTAATGCCATAAAGATTCAGTAGTTTCAAAGCAGAGATTTCTTGTGTAACTATTAATTATTAACCTAGTAAAGTTAAATGAGGAATTCATGAGACTGATCTACTTTAAAGTGAATTGCTTATCATTTCTCTAGCCTTGAGCCTTAAGGGAAAACAGAAATGGAAGAGCCAAAATGAGGTTATTGCTATATCCACTTAGGAATAAAGTGCGGCCACCAAGCGGTCATTTCAATATTCAGTCAAGTTGCATTGTACTCAAAGTTGCCCATCACTTTCTCTTTACAGATGGTGGAGAGATTGGCGTGAAGAGGAATAAGTCTGGGTGATGGATACGGAAGACCGAGTTCTTCGCGCGCCAATTTCTGCCAACTGGTGAGACGCACCACTGTGACCATGAAAACTTGACTTTAGTTGTACACACTAAACACTAACCAGTTTAGATTTCATTTTAATTTCAAGCGAGGGTGGAAAATGTTGTAAAAAATGCATAATGACTTATGAAATTATCAAGATTGTATTTCACGCTTAATTTGATCAATTTTTTTTTGAATGAAAAAACCCTCAATAAACTAATTAGGTGTATTAAAACTCATAAATATTTAAGCCTAATTAACAACTTTCCCCTCTTAAATAACCTTAAATATGATTTATGTTGCAGACACTTAAAAATATCGAAATATTTGGAAACATTCGTAGTCTTAATAATTAACTTACAACGAAAAAGATTTGTTTATTCACATTAAAATTGAATGAGAAAATAGTAATTATGAAAACAAACAAACCAAATGGTATTTAAAATAAATAACTCAGAAAAAAAAAAAAAAAAAAACTATAAATCAACGAAAAACCGAGTTATATTTGAAAGGAGTGGGAACATCACAATTCTTCAACCGTTATCACTGAGTAACCATCAGCGTTTGACGTAGCCGTTATTCGTTCAAAAAACAAGACCAAATACTCCACCTTGACGAAAAACTAAGTTCACAACTTAAAAACAAAAAGAATTATATACGATCCCTTTAAAATTGACAAACACATTTGTTACTTGATGACGCTCAGAATAACTCTGTTTAAAACAACCCCTAACAAAGAGGGGAAAAAAAGCCACACTAAATAAAGTTATCCAGGTCAGAAAGACATTGGCAAGGAAAACTCCACCCAAAGAAACAAATTGTTCATCTAAACAATCATTAGTGAGTGGGCAGTAGATCCACCCTCAAAAATGAAAGAAAAAAAAAATTCAAGGTTTCAAAGGGTTGAAAAGAGAAGGTACGCTGACCTCAACAAGACGCGCGCCATTCAACCTCTTGAAATAAACAAGCACGAGAGGCGTTTGTCCTCCGATTGGATGAACAAAAATAGTATGAAACAACACTCAAATATGGCCACCTTACCTAAATTACTGCTACAAGTCCAAGAGGGAAACAAAACGACTAGTAATCCAAAAATCAGTTCACTCGACCACCAAACACACATGATGTCCATTTACATACGAGTTCAAAGTTCCGTCTTCTACTTCTGAGACTTGGAAAACAAATTCTTTCTTGTTTAAGAATATATAATATGTATAGGTATAAAATTGCACAGAAATAATCCGAATAAATATGCGAGTTAAGTTTGGCAATCAGTAAAAAGTGTAAAGTTCGTTGGTAATCCTGTTTTGGTCACGCACCTTTCTCTGTCCGTGAAACTCAACGTTGGCGAAGGCGCGGGATACGAGCAGCGGCGGCGGGACTGGAGTTGCCCCATCGCCGCCACACGAGCGAATGAGCCGGGCCCTAAAACGAAGGAACAGTGGTTGCGCTCGCTGCCACTAGAGCGCGACCACCGTTCAGCGTAGACTTGGCTGCTATCCCATCAATGATACCAAGTAGGCGGAATAATTGTATTTCTTCAAGAAAGAAATATATTTTATTGATGCTCTTGTCTTTTAAATTGAATTATAAGCACACGTGGCACTTATTAAATATGACATTTGGAAAAACAATTCTTGGAAATTCCCGGAATATTTTTTTCGGAACTTCATGTAGACGTGAAAAGTGGTAATTATTCAAATATACCCGCATGATCAACGTGAAAAAAAAAAAAAAATCTAACAAGAAAGATCAAGAGGGTTAAATGGGAAAATGGGGGTGGTGAAGAGTGAGAGGGTCATTAAGGTTAATTTGTCCCCCTTTCTTATCTTTTGAATGGTGTGACAAGTATTGCCCACTTGATTAACCTCACTGATCTCTAAAACTAACTAGAAAATAAACGTAAGCCTAGAAAAGGGCTTAAGCCTAACGGTCTAACTGACTCATTAGTAAGGCACGCCAGGTGTGTCAGATGATTACCTCAGAGCATGACCATCACCATCAGATGTCAGCTGGTTGATTCATCTTAACCCCCCTAAAAGTTCCCCTCGCTTCCGGTCTATCGATCCATATCAATGAAGCACCGTGTGACATTACAATTTGAATCAAATAAAAGCGTGGGAATAAAAAACGTATCCATAATTCGTGGACCATCAATTTCAACGAAAAATGCATCTCATCCATGTCTTACAAGTTTTTCTTTAACTCTAAATCACTCTATTCATTGTAGCATGAGTATGTTGTTTAATGTTCCGTTGCAAATGAAGATTTAACACCCTCAAGACTTTACCAAGAGAAAAGCAAACTCAAGACTAGAGCCAAACACGAAATTTACATGGAATAACTCAACCAGAAACTAAGTAACACGACAATTTACCGGAATCTGTCACCTATTCCATATGATTAACTCTTCTAAGTGCAGCGATGTCACTTTTTTTCTTCTTCCTGTCCACTCCACAACAAATCGATAAAATCGAATTAATCAATAAGAAGAATGGACTCGCACTTAGCACATCTCTTAGAAAAAAAAAAAAAAAATCAATAACTTAGAAAATAAGAGAGTAAATAAAAACCTACAAAAAAAAAAAAAATGTTTAAAACACAAATTGAAAACTCAATCCTGGAAGATCAACATCAACAACTGAGTTCATTGGGGAATTCAACGGATGAACTCACTCAATAGTCAGAGCTGGCACTATGTCACTGCAATATCCCAAAACAAATATTTATCTTACACCCAAATACAAGACACCCCGCCTTTCTCTTCACACACACACCCCTGACACACAATGCCCTCTGTCCAGATACGCAGACTACGTTTACACTGTTTTTCCCAGTGATAATAAACGAAATTCAGCTTTTCTATATATACTTATATACCTGTGTTTATTCAGTTGCCTCTTGGGGTGCTCCTCCTGGGAACTGCAAATTTCCCATACCCCTCTGAAAAATCAGTCACAAAAGTGGACCCCAATTCACCAAAGTGTTTACCAAGACATTTGTTTCGTGGCTCGAGGTTTCCATCCCATTGGATTCAAATTTCCCTGGTGACAATGTTTGAAATGTTCAATTACTTAATGATTTTTCCAATATACCTATTTTTTTTTTTTTTTTACATTTAAACTTGTTCAATTTTCATCTTGTGAACGAGAAAATTAATCCAATCAAGGTATTTATTTTTTCTCTTCATTCTGCACTCTTACACTTTTAATTAAATTAATGAGTGCATCTTAATCTAATTTTTAATTTTTTGATCTTTTTTTTTCTCTCTCTCTCTCTCTTATAAAATAACTTTTTTCTTTTTAATTTAAATGTTTCCAGTTTAAAAACCGGGAACTAAGACGATGTTCGACTGTTCCGTCTAATTACAAATTGAAATATCATCCTCGCCCATTTTCTTAACCACATTTCTTCTCTTTCAAACATTTCAACTCATTTTATTGATCAATTCGTGAGAAGCAAACAAAATTAAACTCTTCTAATTCCATTTCATTCGCTTTCCCTTTCGAATAATCTGCAACATATTCATATTTTCATACGTTTTCGTATAAATCTCTATTCAACGCTTTCAAATAACATTTTTACTACCGAATTTACAAATAACCTATTAAACGAGAAAACTAAAAACAAAAACAAAGCTTGTTTTTCCAGATTTATTTTCCATAGTATGCATTGGTTCCCCATCTGTCTCCAGGGGGACGAAACCAAACACCTGGTGGCAATAAAGCTCTTAGTGGGAATCTAAAACTTTATTTTTAAAAAAAAAACTTATTGACGTAGTGGACATCTTTGCTTCAATTCACTTAGCATGTGATCCAAATGAAAGGTGAAACACGACTTGTCGATCCTTAATCACATCAACATCACACCATAATCGACAGTTGTCACTTCGCATCTTATCCACACTGATGTAACGGAACATCAATAGAATACTCAATCACATCTTTTGACATTCAGTGAAAAGGAAATCTTTTTAATTCCCAAGACAAACCACAATTCTTTGAAGTTGAAAGGCGTAGTTATCAATAAATGAATTGAAGCTAAGCTATTTACAATTTAAAGTATTAAAATCCTTTTAACATTCTTTAATTAAATCAATAGGACATTTTGATTAAGTTACACAGTTAGGTGGTTGTTTACAGTTAATACTGAAAAATTAAATTTAATACAACAGATTTGTGTATTCAGTGTTTACAATTTTTAAATGTAATTTTAATCATACCACTAAATCTGACCATATATGGTAATAAACTCCATTATATTTTATGCGACCTTTGTCAAATAAATGGACAAATACAAGACCATAGCTGCTGTATGCGTGACCTTTTGCACAACCTCTGATGCTTATCCCATCACATAAGGCAATTCTAGCCAATCAGCTTACATAATGGCGAAATTGCATTAGTTTTAGAGACGTGAAACACATCTCATTAGCTAACTTTAAAAATTATATGTAAACAGACATACACTCGGTATCTTGAATTTTTTTTGATTCAGTTTACTCTTACCATGCAGCATTGAACAGCAAATGAAATGTCTCTCTCCGCACATTTCAAAAGCTTCATCGTAATGTAAACAGTTAACTTTTCATAGTTTAGTGGTTAGTGTAACTTTAGAAAAAGACTGTCTTGTTTAAATAAATGATCAACTTTAGTTATTAAGGCTTAAAAATTTCGATTGACAAATGGAAGCACGAACCGTTGTTTTAATGTCAGCTGTATATGAGAATTTTATGAGGCCGTTTATTTAAGATTCTGTATTTTCAAGACTTGACGTCATAAACGACTTTTTTTCGGAGTGCCTTAACAGGTCTCAGAGCGGGAATAAAGGAAATATTTGATACATGAATCTTTGAAATTCATCTTTTTCTCGAAAATAAAAGATAAATTTGTATCATAGTTAATTTAAAGGATTAAGGAAAGTTATAAATTCCAAATGGTTTATATAAAAAAAATCAAATTAACAGTTTCCCCTTTTGAAACGTTCAGCTCTAAACTTCATCTGGCGATCTTTCATATTCATAGAGGCGTAAAACGGAAATAGAAAGATTTGATGCTCGTAGCGAAACCGGAAGTGGCTCAATGCTCCTATCACGCCCACAACTGAAAACTACAAATTCAACAGAACCACGCAGAGAAGCTAACTGAGCAATCAGGCGGAGCTTTACCCGCCATTTGTCTGACTCAACTAGAACAGGTCACAATTTCTGTCAAAAAGCCAATTACAAAAATTTCCTGCGCACAATCAAATAACTCACGAGATTTAGAAAGCAAATCACAGGACGCACTACTTAAAATTCATAACCGAAAAAGATTTAACAGAGAATAAAAATATAAATTTTCCAGACCAATAAATAAAAAAAAAAAACAGGAATTACTTCACTTCCAACATAGTGTTTATTTACAAATTCCTTTTCCATCTCAATTTCGCTCGGCATTGAAGCCTAAGCCTTTAATTGCACTTAAGCATCACTAATGATGGCAAGCGAAATTGAAAGTTGAGTAACTTAAAGGATTAAGTCCCAATAGAAAGGGTTAAAGGAGACATACAAAAGACTCAAACTCACTTTGCTTCACTATATAATAGGCAATGACTGAATATTTCAATTTACCTTAAGTAAAGCAAACAAAAAGGAAAAAAAAAATAAATTTTATGTTTACTTAGTTCCAGCAATAACTCAATCTAAATATTTATTCTTCCAGTAGAATAAAAATGGCCTCTACATTAACTAAGTATAAGTCTTTTTCTTATATTATCAGATTTCACTTGGCTATCCTCGCTTGATGTGACGGTACCGTATCGGAAAATCAGATCTCGAATTTAATATAGCGCAATGGAAGATGGAAAGGAACGATCCGTCATCTAACATAGAGGTCACAAAGGCAAGTACACCAATAGCAGGTGGTTGCCTGGCAATCTGACAACAGATAAAAGATGTTTCTTCAAGAGACCTCCAAATCCACAATAAACCTCCTCGTTATTGATCTTACACCCGATGAGTTTTAATATCTTACTCTAGGCTAGTGTCATTTTGTTGCAACTTGCAACCAATCAACACCCAAGTTTCATCCTCTGGCTACTTTTATTTGCAGTCTCTTAAGGAATATATTTTACCAACACATTATTATATTCTATCATTACAGCATTGAATTTCCTTAGAAAAATCGATTTTCATATTGACTCATTGTTCACCCAGTTAATATATAACAAAAATCTCTATCTAATAAAATATATCGATTTTTACAAGGATTTTTTGTTGTCAGTTTGAATCGTTTTCACAAATTTTCGCATTCCAAGTGAGCACGCTCAACATCTCTAAAAATCTTACACCATTAAAGAGAAGGCAGAGAGGAAAAAAAATCTCTCGCATCGCTAGTGAAAAATCTATCAAGATTTGCACACTTATCGCCTTCAACCATCCCCCAACTGAATTCTTCCCTACATTTTCTCCTCGTCATCACCATTCCTCATGACTTTCTCAACATTCCCGATCGCCTTGATCGATCCTCGTCGATTACAACTACCTTTCTTAAATTCTCCATTCCCTAATCACCATAAAAAATCATCAAACTTATTGAAATTGATCTGCGAAACTAACTATCAAACATCTCATCCCTCCAAGTTTCCTCGACAACACCAAGAAAAAAAAAAAATCTTTTCGGTCTCTCTTTTAATCCTCGATTTCTCCCAGGGATTACTCTTGATCCGTGAATCTGACACTGAGTAAACAAGTGGAAAAAAAGTCTCTCTCTTCTTTCAAGTGTCTGTCATTAAACATGATTGCTAGTTATGAACATGATAACCAGGACAAAGAGTATAGGGAGATAGAGAGGTAATCAGGCGTTCGTTGAGATGCTGATGAAGTGGGTGCAATCAACGAAACGTGACTCCCTTACACAAGAGGAGGTCACCAACATTATCACGTCCAACCACGTGGCAAATTAAACACAAAGTCCACTTGAGTAAAACAAATAAACACCAAACGCCCTTGCACTACAGAAACAATGTGAATGCAAATCAAACAAGACACCTTTCTTAGGATTACCCATTTATTAACCTAATAATTAACGCCATCTAGCGTTAAGAGTGTAAAAACAGGTTACTGTTGACTTCCGGTTTGAGCGCCAAGCGCTGAATTTATTCATGAGCGATGGCTCGGCGGGAAATGAATCCCTATCCAACACGTCGTCCTGATTTCTGCCACTCGTGTGAAGTGGCGCTGCACTTTACATGCTTAAATATTCGACGCGTAAACAAGTTATGAAGTTCCAGTTGAAGTAGTTTACATAAATCGGTATGGATAAATAAATATTAAAGGGGCGCTCACTTTTAACTTTCTATACGTCAAAATAAACAGTTCAAAAACCTCCGACGTATATATAATAAATATATTAGTAAACGTAAAGTTGGGGTATCGTTGCTTGTTTTATTTATTGGTTGTAACTCCTGCGGGTATTTTATATGAAAACAAGTGAATACATCCAAAGATCACCTTCAAGTGAGGCCGCTCTTTAATCGACAGTGGTCAGTGGATCGTAAAAGAAGTCGGTTTAGGTGAGTGAGCCGATTCCCAAAGGAGATTCGGGGGCCAAGTTGGTCGGGAACAAGAAATCGCCCACAAGGGGATGGACCTGGATCACATCCAACGATACACACACAGCGTTCAAATGGCACGTGCTGCTCAACATCACTGAACAATTCACCCTAAGGGCGGTCAATTGAGGGAAAAAGATGGACCCCATCACTTGAGATAAATTTAAAACTTGTCGTTTTTTTCTTTTACGTCTTCAATTTTATGACACATCAATTGAGAGGAGAAAAAATTGGAGAAAATTGTATACAAAGGCAAGTTGATAGTTAGAAAAAAAATTTATGAAAATGTAATTACCAAAACAAAATGGGGTTCAGATGCGACCGCAAACGCACATTAGCCTGCGGGTTATTACGAAACGATGAGAAGAGTTGAGTTGGCACACCGCTGCTGACCCTTTACCTCCATTCCAACATCGTCACTAGAGGGTCGTTTTAAAAGCTGAGTTGGCCACAAGTGACCGACAACGAAATGTTACAATATGAGAAGGGAAGAAGGGATTTATAAAAATGATCTTTTTCGAAATTCTTTTCTTCTGCAAAACATGTCGTGTTTTGAAAACAACTTTTAAACATTTAAGAAAGGGAAGGAAACTAAAAGTATGCAATCGTAAAAAATTAAATAGTATAAAAGAAAGTTAAGAACTATTGACGTATACTCTACATATGTACAAATAATTGAAGAATTAATGTAATAACTTTTGTATCAAGTTATATAAATCGTCAATATACGTCAGCAACATAAATGAGGCTTGAAGAAAAGATCGAAAAGGATTTTCTCACCTGTTCCTTGCCATATTTTTCTTCCTTAATTCCTTTCAATTTCGATTTACTCCTTTATTCTCCTCACAGACACGTGTTTATCCCTGTTCCATTAAAATCCCTCCATATGCTGGCACCATCAGTACCACTTGGCCCCTCTAGTAATTAGACCATAATTTTCTCACTGTCACGTGACTTAGTCAGAGGAACAATTTCAAATTTAACTGTAACCAGTCAAAGATTCATGAGCACAATTAAGCCAACATGGCGACACTTCATTTGACTCACAAAATGGGACTCAAAGTCAACATTCCACATCACCATCAAAGTGCTCCATTTCTCACTAATTTACAAAACCACAACCACTCCATTTTTTACACTCCCACCCTCCTTTAGGCTTATTCAAACCTCCCCTCTTTTCGATATGAATCACTTCACATGCGTGCTATTATACTCTAAAAAAAAAAGTTATAAAACGGTGTACAATGCCAATTGCTCATCACAGTTGGATTGAATGACTAAGATGAATAAATTCTCACTAATTGGAACAACTTTTTATTACATAAAAATACTATAACCCATTTAAACAAAACTTTTTTGTCTTTTTATAATGCATATGGTAGAAGTAAGCACTGAGATAATTCTTTCTGGCCAGATTCGGCTACCAGTAGAAATTAATGAGATTGAAACCCGTATTTCAGCATTATTAAACATTAAAAACAATAATAAATTAAAATCCTTCCTTCAATATATTCAGTTATTCAAGATTTTTGTGAGGATTCTCTAATATAAACAGATGATTGTATACTGCAAGTAATAATAACTACATTAATCGATTTAAATTTTAAATATTAATCCAATTTAAATTATTCTAATTTCTCCAAGTCACGTTACAAAAAGCTAATCCCTTAAAAGCTTCAATGTTAATCTGCTTGAAGTAGCCTATGATTTTCAACAATATTTAAAAACAATTTACAAACTGTTTACAACATAAAATGAAGTAAATATACAAGAGACTTTTCTCTTCCTTCCCTTCCCCCTCTTAGTCCTCTTGCTGACCTCAGCAGGTCGTTCCATATGTCAGCAAAGAGGTTAGCTTGACGGATGGCCAGGAAGAAGGGCCAGTTTGTTGATGGTGGACGGGGACATTAGGCACCACCATCCTAAAGGTGGGTGGGTGATGGTGGGTTGTGCTGATCACATCCCATGAATCCTTTGAAAAAGGCTGAGGGAGAGAGCAATGGCTTCTACTGCCACACAACAGATCAGTACTTTATGGCTTCTCTAGTGATATTTTATCAGCAAGAGAAAAAAAATGAGAAAGGAGAGACAGAGAAGAAGTAGGATGTTCCTTTTAAACTACAAGACGAATGACTCTCCATATATATTTTTCAACTCCATATAAAAGCTTCAATAATTAACAAACAATATTCTAGTAAAGTTGAGAAAACTATAGTATCCTGCCACCGGAAATTTGTCCACACAAATGGAATGAGGGAAATTTATACATTTGAAAGCGACTAAAGAAGAAGGTAAATTATAAAGTGTTACAAATGAAAATTTCACTAGCTGCATTCAAATATTAAGCCAAATGGGAGAGTAAAATTTATGACGTCACTTCCCACTGCGCAATCTAATTACACTGCTTTGTAATTACGATGTAATTATATCACATTATATTATGACGTAATTGCATGGCTACGTCATAAAGTTGAAAAATAAAGGTTAATTTCAAAGAATATTGTGAAACATTTATCCAAACAGAGGGAAAGGTGGAAAACTCAATTGGCCACTTCAGATCACTATGATGTGACCATGAAGAAGAAGAAGAGCGGCAACAAGATTTCCAATGATGCGCAGCTAATTTCAACACATGTTGCAACCGCCATGGCAGGCCAACACAGTAAACTGGTGGAATTTGTGTATACCTTGGATTATTTCCTTCCACTTGCAATTGCTTTTTCCTTCAACTCCTTGAATGCCCATTAAACTGATTGGACACCGAGTTTCCTTTTTCCCCCCATTAACCGCACAATTGCAACACTTTCCCCCTTGAGTCCCTTCTACCCCCTCCTTTTCCTCTTTCACTCATCCGGATAATTGCATGGATAAAGGGTTACAAGAAATTTTTTCTTTCTTTTAAGATACTTTTAACTTCTACTCTTGTTATCATTACAACAACAACTTGCTCTTTCCTTTTGCCTAGGCCTAAAACACATTAACAACACTGCAAATTAATTGCTACTTAGAGGTAAAACTCGGGGCAAACTGACGTCATACCCAACGGACGCCAATAACACGAAGAGAGAAGAGTTTCTTCGCTCATGTTTTAAATTCCTCCAGAGAGGAAACAGAGAGGAACAAGTCTTGAAAGAATGAATTTATTATGGCAACATGGTGTTGTCCTAATGGCTTAATTCGACATTAATTTAACGAGAAAATGCTCTTGTTAAAAATCTCATACCGTTCTTATTCAATTCACATTTTCTTACTCGGCTACTCTTACTTAAATGTAATCAAAAAAACCACCTCCCAGTCATTTTCTTTAAATTATGTAATCTTTTTATATTTTAAGATACAACTCTTCCTAAACTCCTTAAAATCTTTAAAACATGTAATTAAGGAACGTCGCTTCAAGTTATTTCCAGAGACGAATTAAGTTGAAAGTTGGGATTTAACCCTGTATATATAAAGCCACAAATCATTCCAGACCGACACAGCTGTAAATTTTTTTTTCCAAACTCAACACTTGACACATTTTATCCTATTTTTGCCTTTTTCAGTCAGCAACCAGTAACAAATTTCACAACCCTCTTCAAGCAACATTTCGACTTGACCTTAGATCATTTTGTTGCAACTGTCTGTTAATTAGGCTTTATCTTATTTCCATTCTACCAACCTAATTACAAGTCAAAAATTCACTTTAACAACTCACCTGCCCCAAGAGTTTTCCCCCCACCTAAAACAACTACCATACTTGTCACCACTGATTAATAGTCTTAAACTCCATTAATCACCGCCACGCGTTTTCTTCTTCCCTTAGGCTAATACACACCTTAACAAACTCTTGGCTTCAAAAAACAACTTAGAAGCTAAAAAAAAAATATACACACAAAAAAAAAAAAAAAAAAAAAAAAAAAAAAATAGGGCGACTTCAAAGATTAAATACCAAGAAAAAGCCACAAGACTTTGTTCTTTGAACTAAAGTGAAAAACAAAATTTATTGGCTATTCTGTTGCACCCCGGCTAATAAATCTGTCATATACTCTTTCCTCTGTCTTCCATCTTTTTTTCTTGTTTTGGCAACCAGATGCACACGTACACAAACAACACGCACAATTATCCATCACATTACAAATTCTTCAGCTGGACAAAATCCAAATTGAATGCTTTGAACAATCCTCTCATTTCTATCCTAAGATGGACTTTTACGAGAAAAATGGAAATTTAACGAACGAGTTCCGGTCGTTCAGTTACAGAAGTCGCACAATAAAAATCGAAATTACGCAATTACAAAATTGAGTGAGCAGAATTTTCAAAATATGTGCACAGCTATCAAAATTTACGATTCAACCGATATCGGTTTCGATTTTTACTTATAACCTCCTTACCGATATTTCGCAATGTAATTCTAATTTTGATTTACTAGTCGTTTCTAAACCTAACTAATGTCAACTTCAGGTCCTAATCTCAAACATATTTTATGAGTTGTGTGTACAAGCGTAATATATTACCACTAACACGCAATTCGTGCTGCGCATTATCTCGAACGAATCGTACCCGCGATTTAACCGGTTGCCTTTTAATGAACATCGTAGTATAACTTGTGGCCATCTTTTTATACAACACCATCAGCGTTAAAGTGGTCAACAAAATGTTAGTTGTTCCCTTAAAAACGAAAAAAAAAAGTAAATTGAGTTGTAAACAAAAGACCATCTTGGTCACCTGGGCGTTGGAAATGAACAACAGATGGTGCCACACTTAATTAAGTCAGTCGGCCATGTTGGTCTAATTAGTCCACATTCATCTGACCGATTGTCACAAGAGGGGGAGAAAAGAGGGGTAAAACAAGAGGAAAAGTTCTAAATATAAACAAAGAGAATCCCCCTCATCTCCACCTACAGTGAATAATTTACAAGACCAAAAGATTAAAAAAAATAATCGTTTATTCACTTAAATCACTCGATGTTTTCAAAACATATCTCCAATTTAAACCAACGAGTTAAAAAAAAATTAAAAAAAAAAAAAAAAAGGTTGTAAAGAAAAACTGAAAAATGCGCAAGTTGGCATTTCTTATCTCCTACTCCCACTCACTAAGAATTCCACTTTTCTGCTTCACTGCAACAGTGACGCTTTGGAATGCTATTCGATTTGGAAATGGAAAAACGAACCTAAAAAAGGAAAAGTCGGGGGGGAGGGGTGAGAATAAAAGGTGTGGGCAAGGAACAACCTTGGGTATTTCCAACTCGATTTGTATCAGATACCCAAAGTTTAAAATATTCCAGCGCACCAATAAAAGAAAAACCTTACTTGGTTTGGTCAAGTGCACACAAAGCATCTGAAGACATTTGGAAAAAAAGAAAAAAATAAGTGACGAAAGGAAATGGTGGCAGTGGGGGTGGAAAGACACGGAACCTGATCTGGGTTTGTAGCAATTCAATAATCTTGCAGTGTAGCGGCGTGTTCCCTTCTGCCGCTTGACACTAACGAGACATAAAAGTGGTGCTAAGACCAGAAACGGTCACCGTCAACTTCTTTAAACTTTGCACGTGTGACTTGAAGTCCAGATAAGAACCTGTTTAACCCCTGTACTTAACCTTGGGATAAAAGACTTAAGCCTAATTACCTTTTAATGTATGCCACCAAGCGTTGTTGGGAGAAAAAAAAATAAAAGAGTAAGGTAGCATCGTAAACGTGTTCATTATAACTTTGAGAGGTGGCAGAAAATCGATGCGGGATGATATCGTTGAGTTGGAAATTTCTCGATTCGGCCCGTTAATTTAATTTTGTTGATTTATCGACTCTAGAGGTGTGTTGTAATTTAAGTAATAATAGTTATTTTCAATCGGCTTTTTTTTTTTTTTTCTTCTTCTGTACGATTTTCCGGTGATCGATTCTCGTGGAAGAAAAAACAACTTTAAGTTTTCAACACATCAGTAACTCTTAAATTAAAGACGCACAGTAAATGTTTATTTTATTGGAGTAGTTTGGTGCGCATACCCTTTCTTCATTCTAATAATTACATTTTAGAGTGGTTAGTAAATTCCCGCTCATTAAATAAAACTGTAACTTAAATCAAATTTGCCCATTTGTTTTTCAAGTTATGACAAACATACTATTACTCAAACGAGAATCTTCCCAGCAAGAGAGAAAAAAAAAAAATGTTGTTGTAAAATTCCTAACGTTATTATCTTGAACAAACAATTTTTTTTGTCTGTTTAAAAGAAAAAACATTCCCTTAGATGTTTTTTTCCCGTTTTGTGTAGCTGTGATGAGTTGTTGGAATGTAAGTTGTAAGTGAAACACTCGCAAGAGGGAGTTTTTACAGACAAAATGTTAAAGCTTAGTTTTAATTCAGTTGGCGTTTCGTTGCACATAATAAATGGAGCCTTTTTCCTACTGTTTGCTCAAGTGAGTGAGCGAGGGAAGGACTTAAAACTGGCGAAGAGAAACGAGAATTTGATAGGAATAGAGTGTCTAGATATGGGATATATAGGGGAGTTTATTAAAGAGGATTTTTAATGAGTTTCGCTTCGCGTTTGATGTGCGCCATTTGCAATGATTGGTGGCCTCACGCCATACTACACCAATTTGGACAGTGACGTAGCGTTAAATTGGCGCCATG
This sequence comes from Pachymerium ferrugineum, assembly GCA_034686365.1. NCBI lineage: Eukaryota > Metazoa > Arthropoda > Chilopoda > Geophilomorpha > Geophilidae > Pachymerium > Pachymerium ferrugineum. The sequence continues at coordinate 16,468 of JAQGAS010000509.1, read as the reverse complement.
ATTTTAGCGTTAAAAGGGGGTAAAAAAAAGAACACAAGTTCGCATTTATACATTGAAATTTGCTAATAAAATTGGAAGCTCTATCAATTTGACTACTCGTTAAACTAGTCCTCTGGCCCCATTCATCACTCAGTTTTGAACAAGTGAAAAGCGCTTTAACCATTTCCTACTCTGCCTTTAGTTTAATGACTAATATTTTCTCCTCGGGGCTCATCGTAAAGATCAAATTTGCTCGAGTAATTGAGGGAGGAAAGACGACGCTATCAACTTTTTCGCCACTTCTTAAAACTTAATAAGTTTTCTCTGATCTGAACGAGTTTGCAAACGAAATGAAATTACAAGAATAGTAAAAAAAAAAAAAATGTGAGAGGACAAAAAATAATGGATTCGCAAACTACTTCCTAACCAATTTAGCTAACAGTTTATTAGTTAGTGTGAAGAAAGGCGAATGAATATAACCAAGTTTTATTCGTCACTTCCGGCAAAATTGGACTTTATCTGGTTTTTATGAGATTCCACGAGAACGAGTGGAATGTGTAGCCGACTTGGTCGAAACTATGAGGTGGAAATTGTATTGAGGAATTTCTTTCATCTGGATTAAACTAGATCTAGTTTGTTGTGGAAAGACTTTTAATTGGCAATGTTTCCATCAACAACATCAACAATGTGCAAATTGGAAGAATTGCAAGCCCTTAGCTCCAATCAAGGGCAATTGAGGGAAAAGTGTGTCGATACAGTTGCACAGAGTGGAGATTAAGTCAACATCCACTAGTAAAACCCCAACTTTATCACCTCCATAATTCCGAGAGGAAGCTCCCGCTCTAGGCCTAAATGACTGGGATTTCCTAAAGTCCTAAGCCTAATCGTCCTTACTTAACGAGACATTTCGTTCCCCTACATAAATTTCTCTTAACATTTGCTTAATCAAATTGCACTATTCCTCCAGGCTAAGTAAAAGTTTGACAAAAAAAAAAAAAGTTTCACTTTTTCAAATCGATTTTATTCGTCGATTAACCTATCGAACCAAAACATTATTGGCTTAATTAATTACCAATTAGATTCCACTCGAAAAACGCCCGCAGTCATCATTTTCAAATCGGTTGATTGAGTGAAATAAAGCTTTTACACACTCAAAATGTTACCAATTACCTTCACTTTTTACTCAAGTTTCCAATCTCAAACAAGACATTTATTTACAAACATAATCCTTATCTCAGTCAACACATAAAACCAGATGAAGTTGCGCCAACAAAAGGTTTGAAAACTAGTAGCCAAAGTTGTTGTTTGGCACGAGAAAACCGACACCAAGGTCCAAGAGTGAGATAAGGCGGCCCAAACAAACATCTCGACGTAGATAAAACACTTCACTTTTCCAAGACGTCCCACATCATCCGTTACCATGCCAACCCTTTTCGATTCATTATTTCTAATTCCCTCAACTAGAAATAGTTAATCACAACAACATATTACCAAACGAACAAAATCCTTAAATACTAAAAGAGGGACGACACAAATTGCTCCACTTCTCACCACTATCTTCTAACGTTGTTGTAAGTTAATTTGGTGAAAATTTAATGAATTTTAAAACTCACTCCTCACACCCGACTCAAGAGGAAATATCATAAGGAACTGCACAAGAGACGCATCCACCAGCTGTGCACAAGAGATTAAATCCCCAGAAAATTAAATTTGAGCAAAATGTTTGATTTTCATAATAAGAAAAAAAAATTTCTAGTTAAATAAAGAAATGGAAGAAACAGTGTAAAACCCACACATCGTCATATTAAAAAAAATCCTCCCTATTTTTTCAATTTAATCTAGCTCACATATAAATGCGAGTGTACACGAGAACAATACCGTCGCCAAATTGAGTCAAGTGACTGAGAAGTAGAAAATTGATAAAATTTGTTCTGATAAAATTTTTCCTTCCATTTCACTGTGAAATCAATTATTAAATAATTACAAGCTTGAGTAAACCCTTATAGAATTTCATTTAAAAAAAAAAATAAAGAGATGGGGGTTCATGTCTAGTAGAATGAAATAAGATGATAAAAAAAATGGACACAACATGACCAAGATGCAGCACTGGATGGCAAATTTTTTTCTATCCCCCATCTCTCTTCGCCATTTTTTCCCCTTCTTCCATATTCTGGCCAAACGCCAGCAATTCCATTTAAGGCCATCACTCCCTGGTTTGTCACGTTAAGTCTCTTTGGGTTAAAATTTACAATTCCGTCGTGGAATTCTTTTCCTCTCACCTAATTTACAGCCAAATTTATCTTCACTTTTTACATCTTTAGAAGATACAAAATGGCCACTGTTTTAACACTAAATTGCCCCAGTAGTTGCAACTCAAACCTGAACCTAATCTTTCCCCAGTGACTGCGAGGAAACCCGCCAAAATCCCCCTGACAAGACTGCTCCATCTGCTGTAATGGACATTCCAAGTTCAAACTGTTTTTATGACGATGGGGGAATGCAACTAAAATGGAACTTGTTAGCAGCAAGATATGGAAGTAAACTCCATTACACTTTTTCGTCTTGTGTCTCGTTTCACTTCGAGTACTCATAATGCTATAATAACTAACATCCACAACATTTAACAATTTTTTAGGTCCATACTATAGAAAAGTTTAGCTCTTCCAAAATTCCGACAAAACTCATTTATCTCTCCCCATTTCACAAAAAGAAAAGTGCTTTCAATCAAGTTATAAAAAAAAATATATCTTAGCAAGCAACAAAAACCAAGCAAATGGACTGGGTGTATTTAATTAACAGTAGCTGCAAGTGAATGTATATAATTCGCCATCTTTGATTTCCCAAGTGGGGGAAAGACATTGGACATTGCTCAACTTGCTAATGACTTTGCCCCTGCAAAGATGAGATCTTTCTCTTGCACTCCCTTCCGCCATTACACCACTAAATTCATCATTTAAATTTATTATAATGGCTGCAAAATTCACATCAACTGATAATATAATGAACCCCTTACTTTTATCTCCACTACCTCTACCCTTTACTCCCTCCTATATTTTCTCTCAAATTGTCATTTTACAAAGGTCAAAAACTTTTCTCAATATGGATTAGTTTCCAGCTTAATCCTATGGATTCTCTTCTACCTTAATGATGGTTTTCTTTAGAGATTAATGCCAACTTAAGTTTTTTCTCTAACTCACTCTATCATCATTATCTCCAATATTAATATTTATAAAGGAGAAGAATAAAATTGCCACAATCTTGACAAATGTATTATTTCAAAATTACACCATTTCCATTTCCAATTCAAATTTCAAACATGGCTGACAATTAAGAAAACTAATCCCACAATTCCTCACCTCAAATGCTGCGTCTCATTAACAATCTCCTAATTACCTCATCATTTAATAACATACATTTCACGAAAATTTTCTTTTATCAGTTTAATAATGTAACCACAAACCAGACTGTAGACCAAATTGCAAACTGGACTCACGGATTACTAAATGCATGTCATTATTCATTACACACCCACTCTCATTCTAACCTAACTTAATAAATTACTACAGTGTCTGTTTTGTCCACAACTGTCATTCATCTTGAATTAACACCGAAACACTTTGTACACTCACTAACTTGACTAATTTAAAAATTCATAAAGTCTTATCAAAAGCTTAGCAAAAAAAAGGCGCCACCTTTTGCCAATTATAGACGACTTAAAAACTAAATCCAAAATAAAAAAAAAATTGACGACTAGTAAGAAATAATACAAGAAAAAAAAGAGGAATATAACAAGGCACACCATCAACCTCCTTAAATCCCTGATTTTCTACGCCCGAAATCCCTTACCCGGACACTTTTCGCGAGCGTGTGCACTCACCACACCAAATCATCGAGATTTAAAATCCAGATTAAAATATTCCTCTTGTAAGATTTTTCAAATACTTAGACGTAACCACAAGTTATCTGGTGAACCACTCTTCTCACTTGATTGGCATCGGTTCATGCACTAAGGAAACAAATCTAATCATCACGTTTAAGTGGCCAAACAACTTTTACACGTACGAAGATAATGCCTTACGACAACGCTCATCTCATTACGTTTTACAACCTTCAACCACAACAAACAAGAAAAAAATGTAAAGAAATTCAAGTAGAAACCTCAAAATAATTTCCTCCCATCTCATTCATTTCTCAATTTAATCAAAAGGTTCCGCCTTTATCCCGAAACACAGGTGTACTAACCCCTTGGATTTGTATTTAAAATTCAACTCAGGTGTAAGGGAGTGGCCTTCAAGTATAAAAAAAAAAAAATCATCCACTGGTTCACTCACCCATGTAACAAAAGATGATGTCATTATACTCTTTTCCCTAGGCATCCCCTATACCAATCAATAGTTTAATATCTTGGAATATTTATTTTGTATTCAAAAAAACCGTCGCTGTTAGGGTGTGATAATTGGGCAATTTCATGGCATATAATTTTCCTATTGGAAAAATTATATATTTAAAAAAAAAAAATTTAACTTATAGAATTATCCGGATTTGAGTTTAATTAGAAGGTAGAATAATTTTACCTTGAAAATTGAGGGGGATTAATTCCGGAGATTATGCAGGCTTTTAAAAATTTGATTTGTATACAATTTTAAAAATATTTAAAATCACGTGTAAAAGAGAATCGGCTTACCTTGACGAGTAGTTAAGTAGAGATTTATACAAGTATTACAATGTTTGGACATGATGATGCTTAATAAGATTTTCTAGGTTCGTGTCAAGGCTATTGACCATAATCACATAAAGGCGAAAAGAATTTTAATTTTTACAAGACATTTACGGTCAATCGAATTCCACAAGATGAAAATTTCATTTGCTTTAACCATAAATTGTTTACAACCACCAGCTTAAACGATGGAATCAACAAATTATCAACTCAACTTTTACAAGCTGAGCAGAAGCATGGTAAAGTGGAAATTGGCTCAACATGAGAACGCCATTGATGCAAGAGACCGTAGGGAATATTCATGACGCGTGATGGAAACGATGAGATGCTTAATCGAGTGACAAATTAAAACTACTTCCCTCTTCTTCCCTTCACTAGCAAATTCCATCAACGAGATGACAAAAGTGAAACACCTTCAGGCAACCCACAAAACTCCTACCATCAAACTCGAAAACTCTTAGGCACATACAAATGAGGCATTAAATATGATCGATACCAAACATCTTTCAAGTAGAGGTCCCCCCCCTAGAACTGTTGCTATCTTTTTGTCTCACATCGGGTAACCCCTCCCCTAGTTGAAGCGTTCAAACGTGACTTGGATACACAGGTGTGCTCTTGGCATTGGCCTCACCTTGACCACCATATTCATCCGGCTTCATTAACCTGCTTCAATGTGCTTTACAGCCCTGCAGCTACAGTCTGGCATCAAAGGGTTTCGTATCACGAGGGGATTGAGGAAGGTGTCAAGTTGTTAGTGATACTTGCCAGGTGCGTGTGTCAAAACCAAAGAATTCACTCGTTTTAACTACATCTACAGGCTTACGAGTTGGTTGAAGTTCAACATTTAGTTAATTTTTAAAAAGGGTTTTCAATTATAAATTCCTAAAATATTAAATTTGAACTTTTAAAATTGAACTTTCAGGGAGCTTTATAATAATATAAGGTGCCCTCACGGGGGGAAAGGACAAATAAAAAGGAATAAAATGTCAGTAAAAGGTTTTCTTTTAAAAAAAAAAAAAAAAATAGAAATATATTTTCATTAAATGATATTTCCATCAATTTTACAAAGCAAAGAGAAAACCGCTGACTTGATGGAAAATAGTTTCCAAGCCCCCCCAGAGAAAACTTTTCTAAATGAATTTTTTTTCTGCTTTTACCGCACTTGGGAAAACGAACTCGTTAATTTACTTTCACAGATGTCGTTTTTCGGTTCAATTTAACTTGCACCAACTCGACCAAAATATGAAATTAAAAACGAATAACCTCGACACCCACATTAAACTAAAATCAGTCACACCTGTGTGAAATCAATAAAAATTTCTTCACCATGAAAATCACCTTCAATAAAAATATTTACCCCTCCTCTATATAAAAAAAAAAAAAAGATACACTTAATAAATAAAAGGGCAACAAACCGCGATTTTGAGGGCTGTTAATGTACCTCTACCACTAGACATGTTAATTCGTCTTTGGAGACCTAAGATTACCAACTGCACTCAAAGGTGTAGTAAATAAACTGCTTATGGTCCCTTGTAAAATGCTATTCTCTTTTTTCCTATACCCTTTATGTACATAATGAAAATAAGATTTACACTATTGTAATGAGCTGTAAATCTCGCTGTTGAAGTATACACCAACAATAAAAAAACAACATTATATTTACCACTGGCATCAATTGTTGTATAAGCATAAGAAAGACTTTGATGCCACTGACAAACTTTAAATATTTGATGGTTTTAGTATCTTTAAATTTTAAATGTTTTGAATTATTCACCTGTTGGTTATTTGATCCCATATTGACGTACTGATACTTTTATTGGTTTACAATAAATAATGATTATTTTCGTTTTGAATTCATCACATTTTAACGTCATTTTCCCATCATAATCAAAACATTGATCAAATCCATTTTGAAATTTACCTGAAATATTCTGGACTGATTCTTTATATTTAGCAGTAACAACTTTTTTTGACAACTCATACTTTAATTTACTACCCAATACCGCATTTTACCACTGGGTTTATTTCCCTGAACTGAAGAAAATGGAACTACACGAAAACTCAGCATTACTTTTATGCTGTCTTATAATGTCCCGATCGTCTTAGACTAAAAGGATTGGTTTTTTTCTTTTTTGTTATAAAGAAAAAAAAGATTCCTCGAAGATTTATATATTGGAAAGTATAAAAAGATAGAGAAAACAGCAATAAGGGAAATTGAAAAAATTGCCAAAGGAAATCATAAAAAATAGTTCCGGAGTAGAGATCAGAGAAAGCGAACTCACAAACAGCTAGTTCCTAACTGGAAATTTAAGAGGTGAAGATTCGGAATAATTTTTAATCATTATGGAACCAACCACAGGTAATTAAGATTTAATAATAGCAAGAGTAAGAGAACCCGTTGACTAATTATATATTAAAGATAATGTAATGACATTGCCAGTAATACCTATTTTGCAAAGATGTTACTCCATTCCACCACTTGTTTTCCTCTGGGACATATTTTCCATGTGCATCAACTTTTTTTTTTGGTTAGATTAATAAACATAAATGACAACACAATACCACTCATTACCTGTGCTAGAAAAACTTTTCCCAAAATGAATTTCCTACTTGTCTAATGAAAAATTTAAATTGCCACTAATTTACAGTGATGACAAAATTGAGGAAAAAAAAAGAGAAACTTATTTAATAATTACTGAGTTAGCATATATTAAAGCGACTCTAAATGACCTGAAAAGTAATTTAATTTTTTTTAGCTTGAAATATAAGAAGTTTTAAAAAATGAGTAGCTAGTTTGTGTTTCCTGGTGTAAAGTTTCCAATTTTATTTTATTTAGATAGAGAACTTAACTCCGTCAAAAGCTTATTTATAGACGTAGTAAGATTTCTCCGTGTTCCTCCTTAGTTCAGCAAAAATCCATCAGGGGACAGAGAAAAACCAAAACAGAAACCTCAGCCCATCCAACGGAAAAGTTATCATTTTTTCCAATAAGCAGTAAAACTCAGCATTTTATCGGCACAATAAATGTCAACATGCCCAAAAACAAAAAAATATATAAATAAATAAAAGAATAAAATCGGCCGACTTGAAGTGATTTACTCTAACTATTAGATTCCACTTTGTTTGCACTATTTTTGCATGCCCGCAAAGTCAATTGTACCCCATCTGCTTTGTGTGACTCAAAGCATTTCCATCTGGCTATATGTGCACACACACAAATGAATTACTTTGTCAATTTTCTCATCACCCCTACAAAGACAAAAACAACCCATGGGACTCTAGAAATAAGATCTACTACATTTTTTTTTAACCTCACATTCTGTTACCCACTACTTAGTGGTTGGGAAACAAAAATTACTCAAGTTTTCTCTAAGAAATAAAAAAAAAAAAAGAAACCCAACCCAGCCAACACCATATGGTGAAAGAAGAAATATTAATGAGTCAAAAAATAAAAGACTTATAAAAAAGTATATTAACAACAAAAACGTGGTAACTTCAAGTTTGTGTCAGTTGCAAATGTAATTTCAATGACCTCAACCTTGTAAACACATCTATCATTAATCATTCACCCCACCCACATAACAAATATTTATAATTTACCTACCTAAATTGCTGCCTTGTGTAATAGCAGGTACAAATCCAATCAGTCCAATAATCCAATGGAATGTCAATAACCACATAGTACTTGATTAACCTATTTGCCCTTGTAGGCAATACGGGTAAATCATAAGTCTACAACCTGAAGAGGTGGAGTTAAGAGAACCCCAGTGTGAGTCCAGGTTGGCTGTTCTCCACTCCACCGACACAAGCAGAGGAACCATGAGGCAACTCCATCGCCTCCACAATACTGAATGAGCCATACCCAGTCCAATATTAGTTGCACAAACTACCACTAGAGTGTCTTTGTCTTGAAGAAATATAAAAAAAGCCGAGTTATGACTCCACTTAAAAATTCACTTATTAAAATAGAAAAGGTGTTTATTATTATTATTTTTGAACACCTTATTACAATTTTATAGCTTTGGAAAAGGACTTTATTGGCTTATTAATCATGTTTGTAACTCCTAAAAGCATAAATTTGTTTCAATCATCATGAATATACAGCATCAAAAGGAATGAGAAAATAAATTGCCTATGTAACTTTTTTTCCACTATATCGTTTGCTTATAAATTTTAATGTTTATGAGAATCAAGTTTCATGTCGCAGTTATAGCACAATGAAAAGAACAACAAAAGGTTGTTCCCGCCGGAAACTGGAATAACATGTGCTAATCTGAACATCAAATCAACACTCTCAGGGAGAGTTAAACCTCTTTTCAGAGTCAATGATTTAATCTTATTTTTATTTTGGGACATTAATAAACCCATACTTTTTTGAAAAGTTTTTAAACCATATATTAATCCCCATTAGAACCACAGGTGTGTATAAGAGCCATCTGATTCAAGCGAATCTCCCAGGTGTGTTGTCTGCTTCACCTGATGAGGGCCATTATGAATCAGGGTGAATTTTCCCCCATTAACTTACATCACCTAACTGTCACCAATCTGTAAAAAAAAATCGCAACGAAATGGAGAATCCATTTTCATAAAGGCAAACTGCCAGGCCAAATGTCGACTTTCAATCTGCTCAACGTGGTGAAATTGACACCAAAAGGAAATCTGATTCCACTGCAAACTGGTAAAATGGAATCAAGCACGAGGGAGAAAAGCAACAAATTGAAGCAACAATTTAATTACAAACCATATGAGAAAGGAAAACCAGTTTATTTACAAAAGGTTTCCGCATTTCAAATCCAAAATGTAAATTAAGAGTCTAATTTTCCAACCTTAATCAAACCTTCGAGCCCAAGTCAACAAATTAATCAAACAAACTGTACATGAAGATTCCAATAAAGCTAATCAATGACGAATTAAACCACGAATCATTCAAAACATATACTTTCATTAATAATTAACAAACTTTTCAAATTTAATTTTATGATTACAGTTTTAAAAAACATGCAACTTCCTGTGCAAATTCTATTGTGACATTTAATCTTCTCATGGGTTGAAAATATCTCGAGTAAATGAAGGGGAATATTAAGAAACAGGCGCAAATCCCTTTGCATCACAACTTATTTTTTAGGAGAGAAGGCTTTATAGGTGGTTTTTATTAAAAATCTTGGTCCATAATGAAATCTTCAACATATATCATCATTCTGAGTTTCACACGAACGAGCAAACATTTGCGACAGAAATAATTGCTGTGAAATTGATCTTAATCCATCTGTCAAGTTGACAATGCATGGTTAGTATATGGGGCTCAACGAGCTACTATTATTCATTCATCTTTCAGATCTCCTTGCAGTAAATTTGTTGGAAAAAAATAAAGCCAAACCAGATGTCTAACGATTGTTTCCAATCTAAGCTGATAAATTAATATCAATGGCTTTTGTAGAATATCACATATATATAGGTTTGACAAACATATTATTGTGCAATTTGTTATAAGATACGTACAAAGGAGTGTCTGTACAATGAAAAATTGGCAATCCGAAACGTAATTGCGTGGTAGCCATTACCCGTCAATTTGTTCCCTTCCAATTATTGTGCTATTTTGGTTGCTAGGCTTATGATGGGGTTTCATGTAAGTGACACGTGGCGGCATAGTGTCAGTTTTAAAGTTCAACGATTGTTTATTTACTTCAGATGTGGTAAGTAAACTTCATTAACTAATCAACGAAGTAAAATAAATCTCGGTCAGTGTTGACATTTCACGCAATTGAAAATATTAACATATAACAGCACGGATTAATAAATACAAAGTTGAATCATTGAAATTTATTTAATACTTTTCTCAATTCGAAACACTGCGTCATTCTCGCAGTTTCTATTGAAAGATTCAAAAGTTTAAAAATTAAAATTTTTGAATAATTTGTCAGGCCCCTTGCCAAACCCAACTTTAATATCACTCTGAGTTTCAAGCGTTATGCTAACGCCATCTAGCGTTCACGTGTCAAAGTTTCTACTTTCCCGCCCGCATTTCAAAGACATGTTAAAGCCTTTTATCCCATATGGTGAAGTAAAATAAAATTTGAAATGAAGTATTACTAGCTTTACTAAAAGGCATTTCAGCCTTACCTGAGTCTAATATTTTCTGGACAATAGTTATTCCAATTTCATGCAAGAAAAGTCAGATTGTATGCAAGTTTTTTGTTTTAAAAAAAAAAAATAAAAAAACAAAACAAAGATTTGTCTTTTTTTTTTTTTTTTTTTTTAACAGAGCAAAAACTGATAGTCGTATTTTCTATGCAACATATGCATTACATATATTTCTATGCATTTATTCTGATTGCTGTATAACTATTTTTTCCCCAAGCAATTCTTGCATGGAATAAATTCTCATCTCTTTAGAATACTTTATTCACAGAAAAAACAAATTTTCTAACCAGCTTTTTGTATACTAAGTTATTTCCTATGAAACTGATTGTGTTAGGAACATAGTAGAAATGAAAACTGTAACAACAAAAACTGCTTTACCTTTCACTACGAAACTTTTAATTTAAAAAAATGATTGAAATTTGCCTTGACTCAAATTGGAAGAATATCAAAATAAATCTACAGTTACATAACCAGTTTTCGGTTGATTAAAGTAAACATCCAATTTTTTTTATCTTTAACACTATAGAAATATATCTTCGTATGCCATGATCATCTTACACAAAATGCAGAAATGGAAAATTGTTCCAAGAAGCTTAAGGTTGATTAAACTAAATTGTAGCAGCAATAACAACTTTTCAAATCAGCATGATAGATCAATATAGTAAAAAACAGTTTTAAACAACAAAGTGAGATTACTATAAGTTAAAGGCTGCAGGTGCTATAAATTGTATGAGTTAAGTATAATATATAGGATATGGCTGACTACACACGAAAGCTTATCTCATTCAGGTATAACATTAAAATAACAAAAGATACTACACTAAAAGACCCACAATACTGTATTAAAACAATGCTTATAATTTGAACTGCTCAATTTTTTCTGTAGAAATAGTCTTATAACTTAAGATTCATATATAAAACATTCTAAAAGGCAGACCAGCACAAAATTCTGTCAACTTAAAACTCAACGGACCTGCAAACCTATTCCCTTCAAATGATAAAATAATGAGATGCGCAAGCCGAATATTCTCCAAAACTGACAAACAACTTATACAAAGCAAACAATTCATAATTTTGAATGTTTAGGGGCTCTCTATATCAAACTTACACAAAATTGATATAGCTTTTTGGGAAAGCGTTAATAAAGTTCTACATGAAATACTTAAATTTTAAATAGCAATTTAATTATGAACGTAGAATGTTTTTGAAGTAAAATAAAAATTCGAAAATACCCGAAATGAAATTGTACTCGACCTTCTTGAATTAAAAGAATATTATCCCTTCAGACATACATATTTTTCTTCTAAGTAAACCTTGTAATTAATAATTCAAGGTGTGGTCTCTTTATTAAGAAATCATTTTCAGCTATGTAGGTAATTAACTCATTTATAACTTACTATAATTAAATTTTCATTTAACACTGAGATGAAGAAGAAAGCCCGATTATAACAAGAATATAAGATTAATCATTAGTTATGTCACTTCCTACACACGAAATGACAAAATACGTAAGCTATGCATCTATTTTTAATTTTAAAAATCACTAACATTTCCCGAGCATTAGCGTAATTATTTTTATCCTATCTGTTAGAACCAACTCTTTACATCAAAACGAACTGCAACAATTTACCGTAATCGAATCAATACTTAAAAATTAACTTACCGAAAAATGTCCTTCGTGTTTACACCATAATTAATTTTGTTGTTCGTGTACATGTCGGCACCTTGTCTGGAGATCTTACACGTAACCTTGTTGATATAAATAATAGTTGCTCTGAAAAGTTTTAGACCTAATTAATTACAATAACAATCGAATAAAAGACCATTTCGTTACGTAAGAAAGTTGTGAGAGAAACAATTTTTTATGTAGATCCCCGTCATTTCCACGTTTCTAACAGAAAACTTCGGCGGTAAACTTACATCTTCCGCTAGTGCTCTCTATGCACTCCCGCCCTCTGGCGAGAGTCGAGAACCTTTCCAATTTAACCGCAAGCTTCGCAAAGAATTTTAAAATTAATGAATTGAAATGGAAACAATTTCAAAGTAACGTAAACCACAAGCTCATCTGTTTTGGCATTTACAAATAATTATTCTATACATCGTCAAATATACAGAAATCCCGCTTAACACTGATAGTTTTGACGCAGTATTAAATAGTAAATTTAATGTCGAGTTAGTCAAAATTGGGTTGCACCACAGCGACTTTGCTCGACAGTTTTTGAAACCATAAATCACATGATTAAAATTCAACCAATGAGCAGTTGGCTTACAAAAATTGTCGGTTAATACATTGGTTAGTAGTCAAGACCAACATTAGGCCTATTGACTTAATATTGACTTGGGCTTTACTAAGTTATAAAAATGCAAAAAAAAATTTAACTGGAGGAATAAAAAGCTTAACTTCAGGTTAGTTGGTGCAACCTACCCCTAGATCTTCAAATTTAAATGAAAAACTGGAGCACTCGTGCGATTTTTGGTAAGTTACTATAGTGCTATCACCCAAATGGTGTTTAGTTTGATTATTCAATTTTTTCCGAAAGGTTTTAATCATATTTACGGTGGCGAGGCCTAAAAGGTTATCCCAACTAGAATATTCGTTGGAAATAGACAGTGAGTTAAAATTTTTTTTTGGAATTGTAAAAAAGGGGATGTCTGACATCAAGGAGTTGAATTCTGCTTTGTTGCTCCATCAAAGCGAAATTAAACTCCTTGCTGACATTTTAAAAATAAAGAAAAAAATTAATTTTAAACTTGCAATCGTTCTAATTCATAACGTTAAAAAAGTGATACTTTGCTAAGTTGTTTGGTAAAGTCAAAACTAACTTGTAAGATCGTCCAACTAAATTCCTCCATAATATTCCGTGTTAAAGCCCATTTTTAAAATAGTTCTTCGTATTTAATTCACCAGCAGTGCAACCTAACCTCAAAATCTTGTCCTGCATTAGACAAGAATTGCATAAGTCGAATTTTTAGGTTACAGTTTTTAGACATGCATAAAGAAATGAAATAATTTCATGAATACCTTTGGTTTTGCATAAAAATTGTCATTGTCTCTTAATTAATGATTACTTAGGCAGCCTTGACATTTAAAGAGATTTTAAAGTAACTGCAATACAGAGTGTAAAAACCAGATAACTTCAAAATTTATTCCCAACAAAATGAAGTGTTATTAAAAATAAGCAAGTAACAGTAATTTTTCAAAGCATCCACAACAAGAAAGTGCTTCAATGTAAGAAGCAACTCAACTTTGTTTACATGCAGAAGCAAATTAGTGGATTTTCACTTATTTTATACAGAATTCAATTGCAGTCGATCTCTAATCAATGCCAAGTTTAAAAAAAAGTCTGGAGTAAGATAGAGAAATACTTTTTTTAAAAGTACAAATAGAATTAAGTTTTAGCTTATTGCTTCCATTTTACTTTAAATAATAACGAAACACACTCGGTAAATTATTAACGCACAAGCTGAGAGAAATGCTTACAATTGAGTTTTATGACATCAGCATAACGCATCCACACATCTTCCGCCCATCATTTATAGGTTCTGTGTTATTTACCAAGAGTCTCAGGTGTGAAGAAAATCTATTTAATAATAGCATAGACACTAGCCGCATCCAAATGTTAAACTAAACTGTGGCTTAGGTGAGTTCAACAACATGTGACGTCATTAGTCATAATCCGCTTCAAAAATCAGTTAATAAATGTGACGTCTCAGGCTGTAAAACTTACCTAAGCCACAGTTTAGTTTAGTTTACCAATTGAATGCAACTAGTGTATTAAACTGTGTAATACAGTGTCCATGATAATAGTCTAAGCGATACGAGGAGTTTATTTGCAGGTAAATGGTCGTACTTCCCGTTTATAAGGATTTAATGATTTTAATTTTTTCCTCATTTTAATGATTTTTTAATGGTTTTTTTTTTTCAAGATTTGAAGCTATAAATATTTTAAATTTGTAAAACTTGAAAATTGCCGGTGGTTCTTGAAAGGTACCACACTTGCTGCCCTTGAAAGTGTTGAAAATCGCAGTTTGTAATGTCAGCGGTAAGGGCTGCACTTACGCAGGGTTACCTTGAAATTCCAATTTAAACCGAAAACAGGAGAACTCGTCCGATTTTGGATAAAATCACAAATGCTTTCACTCAAATGGCGTTTATTTTGATTATTTTTTTTTTTTACCAAAGGTTTCATCACATCTACGGTCGCGAGACGTAAAAGGTTACTCCAATTAGAATATTTGTTGATTTTCGTTGGAAATATACAGTGAGTTAAAATTTACGCGTTCTTGGCATTGAAAGCTTCGAGTAAAGAAAAGTGTGTCTAACATTTTAAAAAGGGAAAAAAAAATTAATTTTACACTTGTAATCGTTCTAATTCATAACTTTTGAAAGTTGATACTTTGCTACACTATAACTTATGCTAACAAGTAATATGTTTGGTAAAGTCAAACACAAAGATCGTCCAACTAAACTCCTCATTAAAATTCCGTGTTAGACCTCAAATAGCTGTTTTAAATACTTTATTCATTACATAGGAAGCTTTGATTCACTAGCAGTGCTACCTTAAAATTATGCCCTGCATATGGGACATTAAATCACCATTTACCAAGTTTTTTGTTTTGTCTTGTTAATTTAGACAAGAATTGCGACGGTGTTTCAGGTTCGACAAATCGCGAATTCTTCACAGATTTTATTAAAATTAAAAGTAATTTTGTGCCGCGAAATAGGTTTGATAGCAACATAGACTGAAACAACCCAGCTGAAAAAAACTGAAGAATTATTGCAGTTTTTCTGCAGGAAAATTACAGTTTTTCAGCAATGATTATACATACAACTTAAACCCTTAGTTTTCCTGTCTCTTTGAGAGCAATCCATTGAAACCTTATTTCAGTTAATCTTAATCTTCGGCATTATGGGAACGGATAAAAAGATGAGACGAATTAACTAACCAATGAAAAAGAAGATATAACAAGAAAGAGTTATAAAAAAGTGAAATGTAATATGTTAAAACCAAGACTAATTGGAATAGATTGTGTCGACTTTTCAGTTTAGCTGGATATAAATGAAACCCCTGCATTGTTGTAAATCAATATTTGCCCCTTTGAATCCCAAGGATCAGCGCTCATTTTTGTTTGCGGTGGTGAAAGGAATTACTCAGTGGAAAGCGGGATTTTCAAAGGTTTTATTTGCGTTTGAATTACCTATATAGAATAATATAGAATAATTAGCATATTGTATAATACTTAATTAGAGTGAGCCATCTACAATTTATTGACGCTTAACATTTTTAAAGGAAAAATTAATATTGATTAGAAACAAACGTGATTTTAATCTTCATGAATTTTAAAATGTAATTGCGATTCCATGTTGAGACACTGAAGATTACTGCAGTGAAAAAAAAAATACTACTTACGGTATGTTTTTCTGCAATGATTATCTGTAGAATTTAAAACCTTTATTTTTCCTGCCTTTTTGAGAGTAATTTCGGGAATGAACAAAAAGCTAAGACGAATAACATTATTTTGTCTTCACAAAGTTATGTTTATTGTTCATAGTTGGCAAGCCTCCTTTGGCTGACCTAGAGTTCAAGGTGCATCTTTTTAACAGTATCAAGCGTATCAGCTGTTCAAAAT
>JAQGAS010000508.1:0-46568 GCA_034686365.1 Pachymerium ferrugineum | reverse complement strand
TAGTACTTACTTGCTAACTCATCCGGATTTGGTTCTAAACATTGGACGCTCTTAAAGGGAATATTTATTATTTATGAAGCACTACTTATTAGAGATTTTAAACATACTACTGTTGTAAGAAAGATGTAAAATAAAACTCCATAAAGAATATTATTAAAATACCCCCATGAGACCATTATTTCAGTTGTTAGTAACTTGCTTTTCTAAAATTAAGTGTTATGTCAATTAAGATAAATCAAACATTATTTAACTGATAACTGCGTAATTAGTTTTTTTGTAAGAGATAAAAGATAAAAAAAATTTTCTTAGAACTCTTATAACACTTGAATGTTATTGAGAAATCTCTAATTTAAAAATTCGAACTGCTGAAAGTTGAAAGATTTGTAGCAGTCACTGAACGCCATTCAGTCAGTTTACAAGTTATTAGCAAAGAATGTTATCTGCGCATAGAACAAATGACAACAAAACGTTTTTGCAATTGAATGTGTTAGATATGGAACTTGTGTGAAGTTTATTTTATTTCGTCATATTTGCGCGTAGTACAAAAAGAATGAATTGAAAGTTCAAAAATTTTAAATGCTACTTTTGGCCCAAGTGCATTTCTCAAGATAACGTGTGGGAAGTAAATATTGAAAAATAAGTGAATTCAATAATATGTCATAAAACGATTCAACACTTTTAGATAATTGGAATATACTATAGATGACTTAAAAAAGTCTTTATTTGTACAATTGCAATACATTTTATAAGGGTCACAATTTATAATAGAAAATGAAAAACTGAAGAAGGAACTACCAGACGAAGATGGGCTGCACTGCATAGCATTGTGCCTGTATTTGTACGCTCTCTATCGACAATCTTGTAAATAAACGTTACAGCGCTTAAGATGTCCCAACTCCAGATCACACTGATCAGAGATTGGTGACGTCAGAGGTCAGCAGCATTGACTCACCAGTTAAAAGGAGGACCTTGAACCATTTTGGGCTCAGACCACGTGTCCTGTTGTTGCCACAAAGAGGCGTTTATAAAATATCGGAGATGAATGCTCTCAAAGAAGGATGGTTTAGTGAATTATCATCATTATGGCCAAATCAATGTTTGTCACTGGAAGTTGAAAAAGTAAGATCTCATCCAATTGTTGAAATATCCCTCTATATAATAACATCAATTAATAATTTAGGTACTTCATAAGGAGAAGTCAAAATATCAAGATGTTATGGTTTTACAAACGTATGATTAAAATTAAATCCTGCATTAGTGTTTGCATTAATTTGTATTTTTCATACATTAGCAAATCGTACGGAAAGGTTTTGGTGCTGGATGGTGTTATTCAGTGTACTGAGAGGGATGAATTTTCTTATCAAGAAATGATTTCCTTTCTACCACTGAATGCCCATCCAAATCCAAGAAAAGTATTAGTAATAGGTGGAGGAGATGGTGGTGTTGTTCGAGAAGTAGTAAAACACCCAAAAGTAGAAAAAGTTGTGCAATGTGAAATTGATGAGGTTTGTGACAAAGAAATTTTCAATCAAACAAATCTCAACTGTTTTCATTTTCATTTGTGTTTCAGAGGGTGGTGGAAATATCAAAAGAATTTCTTCCCTTCATGGCAGAAGGGTTTAAAAACTCAAAATTAGAACTTCATATTGAAGATGGGAATAAATTTATGAGTCGTCATGAAAAAGAATTTGATGTGATTATTACTGATTCTTCAGATCCCATAGGTTTAGTGCTCAACTTCATCCCAATCAAAAATTAATGATAATGTATTTTGTAGGTCCAGCGCAAACATTATTTGAAAAGTCATATTACGAACAGATGAAGAGAGCACTTCGACCTGGAGGAATTATATGTTCACAGGGTAACATTATAACATTCCACAAGGTATCCAAAGTTAATCTTTCCGTTGTTTTGTCTCTTTTAGGGGAGTGCATGTGGTACAACTTAAGCTTGATCCAAGGAATCCTCCAATTCTGTCGAACATTATTCGCATCAGCTGAATACGCATACACGACAATTCCTACATATCCAGGAGGTCAAATCGGGTTTATAATTTGCAGTTTAGACTCGGTAAACATATAAAGACCAAAGAGGTTTTTAGTACTATTAAAAAATTTTAT
Source organism: Pachymerium ferrugineum (assembly GCA_034686365.1). Lineage (NCBI taxonomy): Eukaryota > Metazoa > Arthropoda > Chilopoda > Geophilomorpha > Geophilidae > Pachymerium > Pachymerium ferrugineum. The sequence continues at coordinate 44,448 of JAQGAS010000508.1, read as the reverse complement.
TCATTTTGGTATAGAATACAAATGTTCGAGAACCCATTCAAATATTCTCCTCAGAGCAGAGTGAGAAAATGCAATTGCGTTGGTACAACAGCGAAGTGCACCGATCAGCCTTTGCCCTTCCAGAATTTGTCCGGAAGGTTTGTTGACTATAAAAAATAAAGGTTTACTTTTTAATAAGTAACACTTTATATTCCTAGGCCCTTAATTCAGGAATTACTGACGGTACAAACTGTCGCAACTGTGATGAGAACGAATCAAATAATGACAGCAACTAAACGACTTGGATCCACTAAAAAGAAAAACATTACTTTTTAATCACAACAGAATACTTATGCATACTCTTAATCGATAATATCTGTTGCAAATCTGGTTGCTTATCAAATTGTAAATAAGGTTTTTGGGATCAATCAAAGGCGTTTTGTTTTAATAAAGGTAACCAACCATGTTTTAAAACATTGAGATTTTATTTCAAACGTCATTCAGTCGCTCACATCATTTTTTCTGAACACTGACATCAAAAGAACGTGCAATTAATTTTCTATCATCCTCTTCGACAACCAGTCTCCATCACTAATTCACACCACACTGAACAGAATTCGATATGTCATATTTCAATCGTACAACCGCAATAAAAGGCAAGAAGGAAAGAAAACATCAAAAATCAAACTTTGCGAATAGTTTACAGATTTTCAATCTATAAACTAACCGCTCACAATTCGTTCCCTGCAAAGTGGCAGCTGTAAACCACTCGGCTAATACATTTTTCAATTTGCCACATCAGAGTTAAGTGCATATGTGACGGATGATTTACTTCAACTTGAAACCAATTTCCAGTCGATATGCAATGAGAAATTAATTAGGTGAGAGAATGTGATGTGGCATGATATTTCTATACAAGAGTGATTTCAGAGGTAGAGTTTTGTCCTGTTTTTCTCTTGCAAGTGCCACATTTGAAGGGAACCACTTGCGCTCTATAGCCACATGCTCACTGAATCAAACAGGACCAAAAAAGAAAAAGAATGAAAACCAATCAAACAGCATCATCCAGAGGGACAGCACGTTGCACATCACATCACTCTCTTCAACTTATTTCAAATAGTTAATAAGTTTCGTTTTGATCAGGTACACTGAATTCGATTTAAATAAATTTGATATTAGACGCACACACAGTCACTCACTCTGATAATTACAATTCGCGATAAAATATACATTTTTTAAAACTATGTTCTCTCATACCATATAATCACTGAACTTGTAATAAGCAAAAAAAAAAAAAAAAAAACTTAAAATTAAAACAAACAGAACAAAACGGAAAAAAATTAAGAAAAAAAGGCAGTTTGTTTGATGGTAAAAATAAAGGGATAAACACGCACCTGCTTGAAAATTAAAAGCAATTACCTATTACTCCATACTTGATTGGAAAGAGGTTCTCCCATCTGAAACAGCTTAGAATAGAAAAAAAGCTCAAATTTACAGCTGCAGTGTTCAGTTTCCTCTGCGTTTAAGGCACAAACCCCACTCTATTACCTTCACTGTTTGCTTCAAATTCATTTTTTAAAAAAAACAACCATTATGCTCTATCTAAACTTGAGCAACTCACTCTACGAGTGCATTCTCTTTCCTTGTTTCTCTACTGTTAAAAAGTATTGCGTTTGTGAATGAAAAGTTAGGGCTACAATTAGCAAACCACATCAATCAAACTGTCTCACACCTAATACTCAATGAATTATAACTAAGTGTTATGTACATATCCACAAGTTTTGTTTCCCCTATTGTAAATATCAACCAACTAACGACACTTTAAATAACAACAAGCTCTGAAATAACGCAAAAAAGGACATTTGTGCTCATCACACAAGTTTCTTAGAGGAATATATTAAAATTTTATACTCTTTAAAATAGACAACTCACACTGGCCCTCGTAACATCCACAGCACAAAATTCAATTATTTTGTCCCATTATCACACTTTTAAATGAAACCTTTACCTAATTCCACAACAGTTATAATTTAATTTTCAAAAGTAATTTCTTTTTTTACACTTTACAAAAATTTAAATTCAAACTTTACACAACCTGATAACTTCAGAGTATTGTTGCAGATGTCACGAGTTTTTTTTTTTTTATTTTTAAATTTCAAACAGTAAAAAACATTGCTCTGTCCATTCAAACCTTAACTTATGTACAGGTTCACGAAAATGGAATGAAACACATTTACAAGCATTTTTAATTTTTTTTCCTGAAGAATGAGATTGTCATGTCTCGAATCCATCATTCATTCCATGTACACTTACACTTTCAGTATGTAATACTTTATAATAGTTAAAAACTCTCGTTTATATATATTAACACGCCTATTTATATAAGAGCATTTGTCCAACATTTCACTCGTTAAATTTTACATTTTTAAAAGTTTAAAGAAAGTCAAACTGATAATGAAAACCAGAACAAATTAAAAAGAAAAAAATTATTTTTTGTATTCAAAACTTAGTCCAGAATACAAAAAATTATTTCCATTAAGGGGTAATTTAGTAATACTTAAAATTACAAAAAAAACTTTTAAAAATAAAAATTTATGGTGTAATGGACATGCTGAAACCTGATTTATTGTCTCTCTGAGGCCAAGTACCTCCACCCTGACTATTGGGCCCAGTGTCCCCTGCACCTTGGTTTTGCGAAATCCAATTGAACAAACCCCCAGGATTACTAGTCGATCCTGACGAAGGGCCTCCACCAGTTGGATTACTTTGACCAGGGTTAAAAGTCGCTCCACCTTCTTGTGCACCTTGGGCTTGTAAATTACCCAGGATGCCCCATCCAGCTTGACCCAAAGCAGCGGCGACCATAGCTGAACTTAAAGGTAGAGCCGCGCCTAAATTCAGGGCACTCATACCCAGTGTAGCAGGGTTTGTATTAACACTTTGGCTATTTGTCAAACCTTGGCCACTAGCTCCGATCCCCGCTGCTCCAGCCAATCCAAGACTGCTACCCAATGAAGCCAAATTGGGAATGTCATTTCCTCGAGCATGAACTCCACTTTGGCCCCATCCACTAGCTGAACTCAACGGCGTGGAGTTGAGGGATGCGTGATGTTGCCCTCCGAAACCTCCCGAGCCTTTTGAATCCAGCCTCCCAGGACCCCTCCCAAATGGACCAGTATGCGATGAGTCGTTTTTAGGTGCTGCTGTGCTCACATGCACGCTGTTTCCCTTTATTATGTGGTCTTCCCCACATAAGCTTTGTGCAATTTCAGGATCCATGAAGGTTACGAACGCAAACGCTCGAAAAGGTTTCGGGATAAACACGTCTGTTACCTCGCCAAATTTGGAGAAATACTCACGCAGGTCATCGGCCGTCATATCTTCTGTACAACGGCCTACAAATACTTTCCGACACATTGGAGGAAAATGACCTTCCTAAAATAATATTTAAAAAATCAATAAGTTTTTGGATTTTTAATATGTTATCTAGAATATACTTTCGAGTTTGGAATTTTCACATCACACCACCGACCGTCTATCATATGCCTTTGTGCTAAAACTCTCATTTGAGATTCGTAATTGGCGAAACGTATAAAACCAAAGCCTTTTGATTGACTCGTTTTTGGATCTTTTTTAACCTGAAATAGTTAAGGAAAATCTTTAACCATTTATAATACAATTCAAGTGAATATAGAAATGTCTTGTAAATAGTGACAATAGCCAAATTGGTAGTGCTTTACATAAATTGCAAATCGAGATTTCATGACATAAATATTAAAAGCCATATGCTCGAACTTTGATGCTACGCGCACGTTACAAAAACCGCTAATTTCGGCAATTATTTTCAAACTTTTATGCAGAAATATGTGAAGGCAAAAAAGGGGTTAGTAATATTATTCCTTCAAATACTTCATTCCAGAGATTTATACTTTTTTTTAAAAAAAAATCATAATTTGGGATTGCAAATTTGCAAATTACAGATGAAGGTTGTATCAGGCATTTAAATAATAAAATCGATATTTTTTTAACCTGAGCCATTAAAACTTCTCCAAACGGTTCAAAATATTCTCTTAATTCCTGTTCAGTTGTTTTCCAGGGTAACCCAAGAACAATCAAATCCGAGCATTTTTGCTTCATCTCCATTCGCTTTGTTTTCGCAGTCGAGTTTTCTAATTGCTCGTCTGATTTCCTCTTATTTTCTGTAAAAAAAATTACGTTTCAATTTCATGTTTACATCTCCGTTTTGTAAATTACCTTTTGGAAAAACACAAATATATACAATGTTTCCCCAGCCTCCTTCTGGTGAATGTAACCTTCCGTCTGCCAACCGTACACCTCTCACAGTTCCTGTGTCCATATTTCTGAATTTCAAGCCACATGTTCCTGGAAATTGCGCCGCCAAAGTAGTCAACAAGAGTGTACCGTCGTCTTCACAGGGTAGTTCAATCGGTTCTTCGTTCTCATCCTCTGCTACCTGGATGTAGCAACTCATATTACACGCCTTCAATTGCAAAATTTTAGTTTTTTCAAGATGTAAACAACTCAGTTTGTTTCAAACTAAAAAATAGTAAACGTCCAAGAGATACACACAAAAATGGCGAATCGGAATCGGAAGTATAACTGGAAAAACGAACCAATAGGTGGTCTCCGTACATTGATCAATCAAAACAATCGTATTTTCGTAACTTATTGCTTCCGCGACATCTGTAGAGGGAAAATACTACTACTACGACCGAAAGTTCGCCAACGTTTCTTTACTTATAAAGTATATCTTACGTAATCTTACAATTTCATACGTTTTACTATATTTCATAGTATTAATTACCAACCCTGCTCAAAAAAACAGACGTTTCTATTGGTCAAAATATGACTGAAAGGTATTACGTCATACTTGTAAACACCAATCTTATTTTACACGTATTTATTCATTTGCTAGGAAACGCTCATAGGAAGGCAAGCAAAAAGTCGTAATGATATTTCGCATTACCTGTTCATAGCACTAACAAACTCAAAATGATTGAAAATTCACCGGCGATTGGCATACTAGGTTCGCTAGCAAGCGCTGTGGGAGCATCTGAACCAGCACTGAGGCTATTAATTTCAATTCTCTTAGGTAAAATGATTATACATGTCTTTCATTTAATGACTCACGTGCTTTTCTTTTAAAGGTTATCCATTAGCATTATTGCATCGATACACATTATTCGGAAAAGATGCCACTGTACAGCACATTTTTTTTGTAGTTTCCGGTATAAGTTTAGGTCTTTTCAATTACGGTAAGCAGTTAAAAAATGTGATTACTGGAGAAATTTAAGTCAGTTGATATCAAATCATATTGTAGGTAGCGGTTTAATTCATTCCATGATTTGCATAACAATCGTTTATTTAATTCTCATATTCGCCGGCGGTACTGCCTTTTCTGTCATATTTTCCTTCGCCTTCAACATGGTACGTTAAATTTATCTTGGGTATTTAAAAAAAAATGGTACAGTATAAATAAAGATTGTCACCAAAAATAAAGTTCTAAATTCAGTATTATTTCACTTGTGTTTCAAAATAAAAAATGAGATAATGAAAAATTAACTAATCGTAATGATATAAATGGTGTGATTTAATCTTTTTATTTGTTGTTATAGGTATATCTTTTAGTTGGTTATTACTACACGGGTACAGAAAATTATGATATTAAATGGAGTATGCCACACTGTGTCTTGACGCTTCGATTAATTGGATTAACATTCGATGTTTACGACGGCCATTTAGAAGAAGTTTGTTAATCTAATTAATTTCTAATTCTAAATTCTAATTTTCAATTTGCAATAGAGTAAACTGTCAACAGAGCAAAAAAAGACTGCCCTTTCGAAAATTCCATCATTTTTAGAAATTGCGAGTCACACGTATTTCTTTGGTGGATTTATGGTTGGGCCGCAGGTAGCATTACAAATGATCAATCCCACATGTAGTGATTGAGTATTTGAATGTTTATATCTGTTATTCACAGTTTCCTATGAGACGATACTTGGATTTTATCGAGGGTTCTATGATTGATAAACGAGTTGAAGAATTACCAGCATGGTTAGTCTCTATTGTTTGTAAATAATTCAGAGTAATTACTCGACTGCCACACCCTAAGTAATTATTGTGAAAAGTTGTTATTAAAATATGCTCAACAGATGTTTTGGTAACTCAGTGAGTAAGTTTTAAAATGTAGCGTAAATTTTTTTCCCCTCGGCTTATCTCATAAATATTTTTTTAAAGTTAGAACTGGGCCCCGGATATCAGTATTTGTAGCAAAAACAATGTTGAAATAGAGATAACAGGGCTCGGAAGAGAACATGATTCCTATTGACCTTTTATTAAATTGGGAGATTTTATATCCGGCCAAATTCTGTGAGGGTGCGGGAATAAACCGGACACTTGGCTCATTACTGTATACAGAACAGAATAAAATTTGCATTAAGTGGTTGCTCTGTAAGGAGTTTGTAACTAACAAAACTTATGAATATCTATGGGATGCGCAGCCCCATTATTAAATATAAATTTTTGTTTTCTATGCATCCCTTAAATATTCCTAAAACAAACAGAAAAATAGTTTATTTGTGAATCTCAAAATAGAAGTTACGCAGCGTATACAAATTATAGACTAACTTTAAATTTAGCTATTGTTTTAAACCGATATTTTTTTTTATTTTTGGTTATAGTTTGGCGGCAGGATTCTTACGAGGGGGCGCCGGCGCTCTTTACCTACTTTTATTTCAAGTTGCTTCTACATTTTTGCCCGATTCTTTTATTATGTCTGAAGACTACATGGTGAGGAATCATTTTACTTTAAAAAATAGAAGAAATTTTTAAAACTCCTTTATTTGTAGTTTTTGCCATTGTACAAAAGGCTGATTTTTATTGGTCTTTGGGGAAAAATTATATTATACAAATACATCTCTTGTTGGCTGCTTGCGGTGAATTCAGCGAACCGGAATTTTATTCTTCAAAAATTAATTTTCAAATAATCTTTTCAGGAAGGTTCATGCACTTTAGCTGGACTCACATACAATGGAAAGGATAAAAATGGAAAGAATTTATGGGACGGTTGTGCGAATTTTAAAGTAAGGCGTTATGAAGGCAGTACGCAATTTGGAGAACTTATTCAATCATTTAACATCAACACTAATTTATGGGTCGCTCAGTACGTATAAATCAATTTCAAATTACAGTGAATTAAAGTAATTAAATTATTCTGTAGATATGTATTTAAACGTCTAAAATTTCTTGGTAACAAGTTGTTTTCACAAGCAATAGCGCTCTTCTTTTTGGCTGCGTGGCATGGTTTACATTCAGGCTATTACGTATGCTTCTCCCTTGAATTTACAGTCATGAAATTTGAGAGAGATGTAAGACAAAAATATATTTTCTTAAAAAAAATTTTTGAGTTTAAAATTTTTCATTTAATATTTTTGCAGCTTTATTTTATTATAGAACGTATTCCTCTCCTGTATAATATCCTGAACAATCCATTTATCAAACCAATCAAATGGGTTTTCCTCAAAATATACGTTGTGATATTCTTGGGTTATTGTTTAGTTCCTTTTGTGTTTTTGAAATACGACAGGTGGTGGCAGGTAAAAATAACTATTATAAATTTATATTCGCAGCTTTTACTTACTTTCTCACTGCTTTTCAGGTGTATAGTTCGCTTTATTTCATCGGTCATTTGCTTTACTGCGGTTGGCTCATTTCATCGCCTCTAATTTTTATAGTTCTAAAACCACATTTAAAGAAGAAAGACTAAATACATTGATGCAATTACAAACTTTACAACGTCACAAACCCTCGACTAGTTTAGTCTAATGATGTACGATTTTAAATGAAATATTTCCATAGCTATCACTTGTATTAGGGATGTATATTTTGTATGAAATGAGAATGGAATTGTGTTAAAAGAGTTAAATTGTTTAGTCAAATGGTTAACTATCGGGTTAAATGTCTTATAAATAAAAAAACAACCATTGAGTTAGTTTTGGAATACTTTATACGGGTTCATTATACCCTCGAAATCAAAATGTTTTTTTAATTTCGATGCCATATGCAAAAATGATTGATGTTTGCTGAAATGTACAAAAGGTTTTTTACTTATCCCTATACCGTGCTCAGCACTCACACTTCCTTTTAACTTCTGAACTTCCCGATAGACCCAAGAATCAATTTCATATTGCAAATCTTTGTCGTATTTTGACTTAGTGAAATTTAAATGCAGATTACTGTCACCCAAATGCCCATAACCTACACAACAATTCACTCTTCCAGTCATCTGGTTACGTAATCCTAGTACAAGCTCAGGAAATTTATCCAACGGGATAGAGATGTCGTATTTGTATACGTATCCGTCTAACTTTTGGGCTTCTGCTAAACGTTCTCTTGATTGCCATAAAGTCTGTAATATTAATTCAAGGCATGCTTTAATTAGGTAGAGTTTTATATGGATTTAATATATTACAAGGATCGAACAGTTTTTTTAACTGCTTCATTGTATTAAGAGTAGTTATGTTTTTTATCTTATTCATTTGATTTCTTTTCATGAGTCCCACTCCATGCTCCGCACTAATGCTACCTTTGCACTTCGTTATTTCCTCGTACAAGAATGATTCAATTACGGATACTAAATTAGGATCGAAAGTTTTAGAAACGGCATTTAAATGTAGATTGCCATCTCCCAAATGGCCAAAACCACAACATAAAATAACTGAAGACCCCAACTGGACACTAATGTCTTTTACAATATCAGGGAATCGTTCAATTGGTAGTGACACATCATATTTATAGACAACACCTTCTAATTTCAAAGATTCAGTAATTCGTTCTCGGAATTCCCAAACGCCCTGGTTATTAATTTTACAAAATTTAAATGTAATAATCATTTCATAATTGTTATATGATACTTACACTTATTTGTCTGCTCTCTGTAGCTAAAATTCCGTCACTGACAATTTTTTTGGTCAGCACATTTTGGAAGAAAGTCTCAAGTTTTTCTATATTATGAGTCATGTTTGAACCGGAAACTTCTATTAGCATGTAATATGGGTATGAATTTTCAAGAGGCGGCTTCAACTTTAAATTTCGTTCACATAATTTAACGCATTCATGGTCCATATATTCTACGGATGAAATTACTTCGCCTAATAGCTGGCGTGCTGCACGATAGGTATTCAAAACATTTTCAAAATGGTCACATCCTGATAGGTAGAAACAACTAAATTTAGTTCTGGTAGAAATTAATAGAAAAGTGGGGCAATTGCTGTGTGACTTAAGTTTTTGGATTGGTCGCTGCACAGATGCTCTTATCAAAGCTTACTTCTGCATTACGTCAATATGATTCCTGCTATAGCGGAGCAGTTGCACCACTTTTTAAAATGTCACAAATGGCAAAATCACCTAATAGTATTACTGCCACAGCATTAGGTTTTGGTGGGCATAATATCGCAACTTCAGTAATAACACCCAAAGTGCCTTCAGCACCAATGAATAGCTAACAAAATAAAATTTTAGATTAACACAACTAATTTAATCTTTTTATACTTGTTTAATGTCGTATCCCGTGTTGTCTTTTCTTAATTTTGACAAGCAATTGAGAACTTCACCTGATGGCAACACCTGAGATCATATATAACGTAGTCATTTTGAATATAAATGTCAAAGGATATACTTGCCACTTCTAAGCCAAGAACACTACCATGAAGTGATCCATATCGCACTAAACGAAGCCCACCTGCGTTGGTCGAAACGTTGCCACCAATTTGGCAACTACCTTTGGCACCTAAATCCAACGGCATAGTACAAGATTTGTTTGAAACAAATTCCTCCAGTCGCTCCAAAACGCACCCAGCTTGGCACACCAAAATACCTAAACAACACAAAAATAACGACAAACAAAAAATAGCCCTATAATAAGGTATGTATAATCACACGAAAAAAATAAAATTCGCAATACCTGACAAATCATCAAAACTGATTATATTATTCATTAATGATGTGTTTAATATAATTTCATCAAATACAGGAACACTACCACCGACCAATCCTGTATTCCCTCCTTGGGGACATACAGCTAAACGACGTTTTGAGCAGTGTTTTAATATTGCTGATACATCCTGAGTAGTACGAGGTTTTAACATAAGTTCGCTGATTCCTATAACAAATTTTAAAACAATTTATTGTCTTTAGTTTAAATAAAATACTTTCACACCTCTATAATTTCCGAGCCAGTCGACGTTATGAGTTTTTAAGTCAAAGGCATCAGTGATTATTTGGTGAGGTTCCAAAAAGGACTTAAAGTAAGCTAAATCTGTCTCCGACAGCCGAGAAAAGTCCCCTCTTACTAATTCAGGATATCGTTCGTGTGTTGTATTTGACTTGAAACGGGTTTTTATGAATTTATGTAGAATTCGGGATGATTGACGTTGCCATTTCAACATGCTTTGCCATGATGATGCCATTTTTTTTTATTTATTGCATACTTCAATTGCCCTAATAAAATGATAAAACCAATCCATAATGTCGTAATTCAATGATAAGGATAAAAAAATTGTTGGTTATCTAATTTCATAACGTTCAAAAACGGAAGGAAAAAGGTCAAGAGCAGAGCAAACAGTACAAAGTACAAATTAAAGTACCTAAACCATAAGTCCAAATCTATCAAAATTGAAAAAATAAAGTTCTCTTTTTCAGAGGAAAGAAAAGAAAGGTTTATATATATAATTATACAATTATATTTAAGTAGTTTAATTAAAGGTTACATACTTCCATTTTGCTCACACACCCAAATAGCAACAAAAATAAAGGGTAATTTAGAACTCTACTTTGGCTCCATCACGTGGTGGAATGACGCATTCCTAATCGATAATCTGCGAACACTCAGGGAAAAAGCCCACGTCACGTGTTCGATTTCCCAATTGTGTGACGTGTGATTCTCCTATACCCTTTGTGTCGCGAGCTTGCAAAAGCACTTGCTCGCAGCTGCCGTTGCAGTTACAACTTTTTTTTTTACTATTTGGTTACCGTATACGAAGATAATGGGTAAGTCAGTGCCGTTTCCGCATATCTAATTATAAAATCAGCTGATTAGACTTGTTAGTGACCATGACCGTGACCACAACGACTTAAAACTATTGATTTTTATATTTTTATATATCGTCACAAAAATGCTGCTTTTTATTTTTTTCAGAGCACAAAAAAGTAAAACGGTTAATTTTAGAGTCCATAGGAGTCCCACAGGAGGAGGAAATGATTGTAGAGGGGACTCCTTTCATTCTGAAGTGTGGACAAGAATGGCCAAGTTGACTCGAAACTTCAACATTCATTTCCAGCAGGTAAGGTTTTATTGATCTCAACTTCTCAAGAAACTCCTATGAGTCATAATTCTTGAAATCGCCTGGCACTAATTAACGACTTATTTTTTTTATTTTTTTTGGCAGCTCACCAGTTGTGACGTCTGGTGATAATCGGTCGGTTGCTGATGGAAACCGACTGAATCAGCTGCTAAAAGGATCGATAGTCACTCGTAACGACAATGAAGAGGTAAAGTAAAATTGCGCAGTATGTTATTGACCAACAGTAACCTGAAACTATGTAATTTTAGACGCAGGAACTCGATGATGCAGCAAGACGTATACTGCCCGCGCCTATATGGCACACAAAGCCATCTGCCCTTTCTTTTCAATCCATTGACAGTTTCGTGCTTTTTGTTGGTTTGATTGAAGCCCATTTACAAGAACTATTGGCTTTTCACCCTTATAACACCGTGGGTAATTTTTTAAGGTAATTTAATTTGGACATTAGGAAGTTACCGCAAATTGACTTACAGAGCTTACAGGATGGGTGCACAACATGACTTCATACAAACCTAATAACTAAAAACAAATAAACTAGAGCTTTCATTTGAGCCCAAGGACAACCCAGAAAGGGTCCACGGGACTAGGTTTACTTGCTGTAATTATATATAGTCGATTTGATATTAAAGTTACGGCAACTTCGGTAACAAAATAAGCTCTAAATATCAACTTGCGCTAACTATTAAATTCACACTTTCGTAATATAATTCAACCAATTCCCTTTAGATTTTACGAATCCTACAAGCAACAAACGAGCGATAATGTTTTCGATTTCTTTCGAAAATACCAACCAGTCATCACACCTGAGCATTATACATGCGTTGGTTTGGGTTTAGATTTACTCGACCGGTTACACAACTCGCCCTTTGGCTGTAATAATCCAGATATGGTTAGATCATTCTTCCTGGTTTCTGGTGAAGAATGTATCAGCGATCCGGTCGACTATTGCTTAATGGAAAAACCCGAAGGAGATATTGAGAAAGAGCATGTAGCGGTTGCAGCAGCGGTTGATCTAAACGGGCGAAAGGGGTTTATGCTAATGGATCCGGGCTATCACGTTGGTCGCGTAGTGATCGTAATGGCGGATAAGCAATTCCCACACACAGGGTGGTTTGTCCAATCGAAAACAGACAAATGCACAAAGAAGTATTGTTATCAACTCCATACTAATGGCCGGTATATCGAATGGCTTAGCGAGGATATTCGTAAGGGGAAAAGCAAACAACAGGTCAATTTGTTTTATATTGACAAGGCTTTTATGAATCCTATTGATGTAACAGAACGTAGAAATCTTGTGTACGGTTTTCGTTCTTTTCTTAAACGTAACGCTACAGGTCAATTGAGCGCCGGTGTATATTTTAGTTTGAAGGAAGCAACCGTGTTTACGTTGTTTTACGTAAATGACGCAGGGGAGCGAACAGAAATTAAAATACCACAAGGCTATTTTGGATCAATGATCGATAACAAGATAGAAGAGGCGATTGAATTGTGTGGTAGGGGATTGCTTATGCCAGAAGGTCATATGCGATTAATGTTAGAGCATATTGTTGAGATCATCGAGGATGAAAATTACATAAATCAAATTAAACACTTAGATCACATGATCGATTCAGGGGCAACTTTCCTCTAAGTGCCTTGGACCATCAAATTTGGATCGATTTTTACACCATTTATTTTCTGATAAATTACACAATTTTTGTAATCAAATAATTTTCACATTTTCAGAAGTTTTATTAAGCCTTAAATTTTACACCATCTTTAATTTTGATTTATAGTTGTATGGAAATTTATCAGCTGAACAAAAAAGCTGATTAAATAAAAATTAAGTAAACGAATTAAAGTTTTCGTTTTGTCTTCAACTAGCTAAACGTATAACCCAACATTTTAAATAAATTTTAAAAAATCCAATTCATGCATTAATAGGTTTCCGTAACATTGATCGAACGGCATACCGATGAATTTAGAAAAAAAAAATAAATCTAAGTTCAATCCCACTTTGAATCACTATTGTTTATTTCCTCTATTCTGTTTCCGTTTCATTTTGTCATCTCCAGAATCATCTTTATGATCACGTTTTCTGTAATAGGAATTTTATTAGAATCATTTCGTAAAAAGTGTTAACTTCGAATACCGAGAAGTGCTTGGAAGAGCTCGTTGTCTTTCGTCAACAGGTCGTTCTCGCATTCTGTGTGAAATTGCTGGAACAACAACTGGTCTTATTTGTCGTGCATGGTTCTGCCATTGGTGGTTAAAAGTCTCTGCTTCCTCTAAATATAAGAACAGATTAAAAATCAGTTCTTTATATAATAAATTTAATATAATGAAACCTTCATCTAGATTGACATATTCTTCGTTTTCCTCTTCTTGCCCAGAATTGTATTTTGTTTTTTCCACAATATGGGCTTTCTCGCCTAAATGATGTCCAATCGCCATTTTTTTAAGACCAGCTTCTGAATCGCACACTGCTCTATGAGTTTCTCTCACCTATATAGGAAATTATGTCAATACAATGTAATCAACAAATAAGTTTTATGTATGAAAATTTGCTATCGACTTACTCCTCCGGGGGCCCTACGTGTGGACGATGAAGCCTAAAATGAATATTGTATTCATTAATGAACTGTTACCCATATTAATTAATATAATTATTCATTCTACTTGATAAACTTTTGGCTGTCCATTTTCTCCTGTGGAATAAGTGACGAATGAAGATGAAGTGTAAGAGTGGCAATTAGGATCGTTGGCCATATGGTCCTGCCGCGTTAAAAATTTAAATAACACAAGACTTTTAATTAACAAACTGCAATTAATTACTTACGAAATTAGACATCATATTGCCTATAGCTGGAAACCCAAAATTGCCGAAGCCAAAAGGTACCATTCCGCGATTTTGGTTATCACGTCTTGGGTTCATTTGTCTAGATACACCAGGTAATGCAGGAAACCCCATCATATTTCTCATTTCTTCAAACGGGTCCATGAAATTGCCCATCATCCGTTCCATACGTCGCATATGATCCCGATGGGAGCTGGAAGAAAATATTTTACTTATAAGTTAACCCTAACATTCATTTGTTGCCAAATTATATAAGTAAATGGGTAGGTGGAAAGTTAGATTCCAGATTGGCTTACTAATCTCCATTGGAATATCTCCCTTTCCCTTCATCAGTCATTTCAACAAGGCTTTAAGATCTAAATTCTACAACACAATTTACATGACCTTATTTTTTATTATTATTTTGATGATGATGACAATATCAGGATTTCAGGCTCTTTCGACAATACTCATGGCACGTTCGTTTTAACAACGTTTGTTAGAATTGTTTAAACAACACTTACCTGAAAAAAGGGTCTTCGTCAAAATCTCGCATCGTCGAACCGAAAAGCGACATAATTAACGTAAATAATATTAAAGCGATGTAACTATACTAAACAGACAACCAGGAACTCGTCGTCACTCGATCGAAAAATTCCAGAATCTACTACTGTAATAGGCAATTTGGGAGACACGTGACTCAAGTTAGCCATTCGCTATTTCACTTTCCTGTGACGTCACAAAATGAATGATCGCGATCGTTCTGGAACGGATGAACGATAAATAATAAAAAAATGTCGACTCTTGAAATTAATTTTATTAGTACATGCATGAATTAATATCAGATATTCTTCTTGTACACATAAAACAGGTAATTGTACAAAATATATTTCCATAATCCTTGAAATGCAGACATGCAGTTATGACAATTTCTTGTTAAACGTTTCAGAAAAAGATATAGTGTAAACAGTGTTATTAATATCTTGGAGCATTGAGTTGAGCAAAGAAACCCCTATGGCAACTCAAGAATGTTATTTGTTTCATACACAGATTGTACTGAATTATAAACTTCTCTGGCTTTAGTGACAACTTGATTAACTAAATGATTCAATCTTTCATTTTTCACATCGCATGTTTGTAGCATCAATTGCTGCTTGTACGGTAAAGCGTACATTGCAACGATTGCAGCTTTTCTTATAATCCACGGATGGTAATTGGCTAGTGTTTCGTTATAGGCGTTTTGAGCGTAAGTTCCTGTTCCATCATCATCATTAGCTGAATTAACTTTGTCTAAGAATTCAATAATAAACTCTAACGCCCGGTGTAGGCGCAATAAGGTACGACTTCCTGATAAGGGTTCTGTTGTCTTACGTAATAAATCATTTTCAGTTTCGAATTGAACCATCGATTGTACGGTGATGTAACTTGAAGCTTGACTGCTTTTCTGGTATTCTTCCAGGATTTGAACTTTAGCGAGCACATCTTTCGATACAAAATTAAATATAGAACCGAGCAATTCGAAAAATCTGTAAAGTCGAAAGTGTAAGATGAAAGATGAGGTATTACTCTCGTTTTCGTTACATAAACCTGTTAATTTCGCGATACATTTTGGTGTAGTATTCTAAATTAATTGACGAATCTTCGCTTATGCAGAGAGTTAGGTAATGAATAAGGAGCTCCAAATCCATTTTCTTTGCTCTTCCAGTTCTAGGGTGTACTTGTCCGTCACCACTTCCTCCTGCTACATCCATATTTGCGTTAGTTTTTTGAGCCATCAGTTATGATGTTACCATGCAATAATGGAGTAAAAGATCAGATTTCCTCAACGTCTAGCCGTTACTGATTAACTTTATCTTACAACTTTCTTATTTACTCAAGCCATTCTAACTTCGGCTAACGAGGAACTGGGTATTTTATATTTTGATATTTAATATCCGCTTCCGGTTAGTACACACTTTCATCATCAGATGTCCCCCAAACTTCAAAATCGAAGGTCTCTAACAAATGCTGCCTCCATGTGCAAGATGAAGCGATAAATGATGGGTAGATTTTTATTATATTTTGCATACATTGGATCTCGTTTTAGGTGGCTAAAATTATTACTGCTGGATGGATTGAATATAGAATGTGAACAATTTTTTTTTCTATAGAGGAATGCAGCGGCAGCTACCGCCTCAAGAAGCGGACATGCCGTCTGTTCAAGGAACTCTTGAAGTGTATAACTTATAAAGGGTTACTTTTCAAATTTCAAAATCTCGTATTCTTGTGTAGACAGCTATTCGGAAACTGTACCCAAAAAATGATCCATTAATCACCACATCGAGTCGTACCGATAAAGGTGTCCACGCATTAATGAACACTGCCCATGTGGATTTGGAACATCCGAAGGAGGGTCAGGAGTACAATGCAGAGTATATTAAAGATGTTTTGAATCGCTCATTGAATAAAGACGGGCGCGAGTTATTGTAAATAGTTCTAAAATCAGTTTAAAATTTTTGCTTTTAAATGTTATATCGTTTATATCAGAGTCACAAAAGTATTAAAGGTTAAACCAAACTTTCATTGCCGATACGCGGTAATTTACCGATCTTACGTCTACCGATTGGCACTTGTGGACTGGACTGATGACGACGTAAAAGCTCGCATTCCTATTGCAGAATTCGAACGATGCTACTTAATTAGGTAAGGCACTTTTTTTTCTTCTTAGCTAATGATTTATTTATTTCTTATGTTTTTAATCAAGACCGCCGTTTTGCGAAGAAACGCTTAAAGAGGCAGCGCGAATGTTGTGTGGAATTCATGATTTTGCAAGTTTTTCAAGTAAAACGTCACCCGCGCCTTCATCTACAACCCGTAATATGGAAATCAGTGTGGCTCCCGGTAACGGGTTCATGCCAAACGTAGACGCTTCCTACAGTGGTACAATGTTCTACGATTTACATTTTAAATCAAGATCGTTTTTATACATGCAGGTTAGAAATAAACAGCTTTCATTTAACCCATGTAAAAAAAAAAGTTTGTGCTTCTTAAACTTTACTTTCGTTGACAGATTAGGGAATTGATCTAGTCTTTAGTTTTCCATACAGCCTCATCTCTTCATTCTACCCCAAACACAAATAGAAATTTTTCAATACAATACTGGGTACTTTTTTCCAGGTGCGGAAGCTGACGGCAGCTATGGTGGGGGCAGCACAAGGGCAAATTGGTTTAAACGACATCCTTTACCTGTTAGATGAGGCATCGATTGATCGATGGCCGCTGTTAAAAATTGCACCAGCACGTGGTTTGTATCTTCGGCGGATTGAATATAGAGAATCAGGTTTGCTCTTTTACTTATCCTATTCAAGTAACCACAGTATTTATAATATAGATTTACTGTCTCCACCTATCGAGATGACAAACAGTCTAAAGTGAAATTTAAGTGGATGTGCGTAACTAATGTATGGAATTCAATCATTCGTTTTAGTTTTATTTTTTCTTCGAATGTTAATTTCTCGTTAATTTACAACTACATGACAAATAAATTTTTATTACAAAACAATAGTTTTCTTTAAACTCCGAGCAATAATTGAAGTAGTTAATCTTTACAAAAGGCTTTACAATGTTTCATTTGCAAAGTGTGGCATCTATTTGCTGCACTTGCGGAATTAAAGTCATTATCTTTCGTCGGTACATGGGATCTTTTTGGATCGGATTTCCTTCAAAATACACAGTCACCAATGTTTTTATACTAATCAAAATGTTTAAATCGTTCCAGTCTTCAATCTGATTGTGATTGAACTGAAAATAAAAGGTGTAAAAAAATGAGATTTTTCTATTTTTTAAGGTAAACTACACTTGAGGTTTCTTACCCATAATTCTTCCAATTCCGTTAAGTGTTCTATTTCTTCTAACTTTTTAATACGATTCATTGCCAAATCTAAAGTATGTATCTTTGTCTTTAGAAATAAACAGTTGAAGTTGAGCTACATTATAAAATAAACTAGTTCGAGTAACTTACATTATGCATCAAATTTTCGATTTTCTCGATTCCATTTTGGCTAATGTATAGTTGATCCAAATTGGCCAATTTATCCAAACCCGTTAATTTAACTATTCTGTTACTCTAAATTGATAATTGTTTTAAAATGTAACCATGAAAAGTAACATAAAAGTTTGAAACAAACCTGTATGCTTAGAACTTCTAAACTAATTAAAGGTTCTAAATTTTCCAGTTTTGTGATTTTATTTTTCCCGAGAAATAATGATTTCAATTTCTCCAAACCGTCTAAATTTTCAATAACCTGAATTGAATTTTTAACATTATTCAAAACGTACAAAATCAATAAAACAATTATACCCTAATTTTGTTAGATCCTAACTCCAGCATTTCTAAATTTACCAAGTGGTTGATATTCTCAATTTTGGAAAGTTTATTGTTTACCAAATACAACTTCTTTAATTTGGTCAATCGATCGAGGCCTTTAATCTGTTTGATGCGATTAAACGACAAATCCAAAATCCTGTTCAAAAAATTTTATTAAAAACGACAATTACGTCCTTATAATATTAAGTAAAACGTACTCTAAATTCACCATTGGGTCCAAATTTTCCATATCAGTTATTTGATTGTCATAAAGATCCAATTCTTTCAACGTAACAGCAAAATCGAAGTTTTCTAATTTCTTTATTAAGTTTTGCCGCAGACATAACGTCTAATTTAAAAAAAATATATAAAAAATAAACGAATATATAACATCAGAGCAATAAACTAACCTCAATCCTACGTAAGCGATCAAGATATTCAATTTTTTCAATTCTGCAGTGGTTTAAATCGACGTCCTAATCAAATTAAAAATGTGACATAATAAAGCAATAATCCCATTTAAGTCAGATGCTTACTATAGCTTCAGGATCTAATAGTGACAGCTCCTTATGATCCTCTGAGACTACTAAATCACCAAACAATCTTTAGTACATACAAAACACAAAACTAAAAATTAAATTACGTGTTTCTAATTCATCAAGCAAGGGGGCATGTTGTTCTTTGGCTTCGCCGCCAGCCTCAGATTCTTGGTCGGCCATAACAGGTTGAAAATAATAATATTCGCTTTATATGACGCTCTACAAAGCTGGCTAAATTCACCGATAGATGGCAGTATCAATCAGTAAGTCGAGCTGAACTGCAAGCCAAGAACTGGGCTGTCGCAGGTAAGAAGATTGTTTATCATCAGGCAATTACTGCGGTAATTGAATGTTCCGTGAGAATGTAATGCTGTGCAATACGTATAAATGATACGTTGTGATAAGAATCAGATCAAGCCAAACTGTTGAAAATGAAATGCTGTCGTAATAAGTTAATAATCAAACGTAAGGTTATTTGAGCTTATCTTCTGAGCTAGTTTTTAACGGTTTATCGTCCATCACTTTCAGATTTTAGCGAGAAGAAATGTAAATAGATCAGTTTGAAATTACCTATTTGCCTGTTAGTATTTTATTTTTTTATTATTATTTTTGTAGTTAATTTTTTTTTAATTTTAGCTTCCAAAACTTTAAAATGGCTCCATCCTCTGGTGAACTTTGGGGGCATCACTTGATGCCGCAAACCTTAATCGTTGACTGTCTTTTGCCGAACGGTGTAATAGTACAACTGAATTGTGTTCGAGAATCAACACTGGAGGATATAAAAGGTACGAACGCAATAAACATGTTACTTTTTCTTCTTTATTTATAACATCTGATGATGTCATTATTTTTTTTTTCAGTCGATTTATGGAATGAAGCCAAAAAATACCCACTCTTTCATCTCTTGGGTGTTGAATCTTCTTACGTATTTGTAAGCATTACTCAAGATGCCGAACAAGAAGAATTTTATGATGAAAGTAGAAGATTATGTGACCTTCGTCTTTTCCAACCAATTCTCAAAGTTATTGAACCAATTGGCAACAAGGAAGAAAAGATGCTTAATTATGAAATTGGTATTTTTTAAGTCTGGAAATGAGACAAACATGTTACGTTTTATTTACGTTTTTAGGTCTTGCTATCGGAACACCTGTTCATGATTTCGAGGAAATGAAAGACCCGGAAGTTCAAGATTTTAGACGTAATATTTTAAATGTCTGCCGTGAAGCGTTAGAAAAAAGAGATAGCCGTGGAACGCTATCGCAAGCGTTGTATGTTTATCCACCTCAAATTGAAAGTTCTCCCTTATTGTCTTCAAGTTTGGAAAAAAAATTAGAGAAAGGTGAAATTAAAATAGATTGAATTCATTCATAGATGTTATATAGACTTGTTTATTTTATCTCTTTTATTTATTTAGGCATGCTTATCGTGTGCATCTGGGTTTTATCACAAATAGGGGAAAAACAAAAGTACACGATTAAAATCTCTAAAGATTCGAGTCCAGACGAAGTGATAGGTGAAGCAATTCAAAAGAAAATGAAAGCGATGCAACTTCCAAGAGATGAACAACAAAAATGCATAGCTGAATATTCAGACAGTTATCTACTTAAAGTGTGTGGATGTGATGAATATTTATTGGAACAATTCCCGTTATGTCAATATAAAGTAATTTTTGTGTTTTGAAAATTAATGGCGTTTTTATATTATCGTTTTACTTTTCAGTACATTCGTAACTCTATAGCAAAAGGTGTCATTCCTCAATTGATGCTCATGTGCAAAGATGCCGTCCTTCGATCAATTCCACGGGTTGGTTTGCAAATGCCTTCTTTCACTCGCCGTCAGTCTTCCGTAGTACCAACTCAGCAGCAAAGTACTTCATTATGGCGCATTGAGGCCCCATTACGGATACGAATTTTGTGGGCCACTTATGTCAACGTTGCCACCTTGAATGATGGTGTTGACCAACAAGTAAATTTTGGGTATATTTAAGTGTACCTATTTAATAAATACATGCTTATATAGATTTATGTGAAAACTGGCATCTATCATGGGACCGAACCACTGTGTCCAAATCAGGATACTCAACGTGTGATTTTCTCAAACCCCCGGTGGGATGAGTGGCTCGATTACGACCTATACATATCCGACATTCCCCGCAGTGCCCGGCTCTGTATATCTATTTGCTCTGTATCTAAGAGGAAACGAAGAGAAGTAATTCAATTTTGCAAAAATTTTTAAGTTGGGATAAATTTTTGATATTTCAGGAGCACCTTGCATTATCATGGGGAAATATTAACTTACTCGACTACAACGGAATTCTTCTATGCGATAAAATTAATCTTCATCTCTGGCCTTTACCTAGAGGCATGAATGAATTGCTCAATCCCTTAGGAACTGTTGGCTCAAATCCAAATAAAGATTCTCCCTGTATTGAAATGAAATTCGAACGATTTGCACAACCAGTAGTTTTTCCTACTTTTGATGAAATTAGAGAGTTGGATCGAATAAACTCTACATTAGAAGGGGAAAGTGCATATGAAAAAGGATGTCCAACCAATGTAAATTTACTTGCTTTTAGCGTTACGTATTGATTCAATTAATTATTCAATATAAATTACAGGCTGATTTAATTTTACTTCAAGACATAAGTCAGCGTGATCCACTCTCTGAAATCTCTGAACAGGAAAAAGAATTATTATGGAGTTTGAGACATCATTGCAAATGGATTCCTGACACTCTTCCTAAACTGCTTGAAGCTGTTAAATGGAATAGTCGAGATGAAGTCGCTCAAGTATTGAATCAAGCTTATTTTACTTAATACACTTTCCTAATTATCTGTTATATTAAGTTGTATATGCTGTTTACTGAATGGAGACAAGTTTCCCCTGAAACTGCTCTCGAGTTGCTTGACTGTAAATATCCTGATCTAACCGTTCGTGAATTAGCTGTTCATTGGTTGGATTGCTCATTATCTGACGATAAACTGCTACAATATTTACTTCAATTAGTTCAAGTATAAGTTTTATAATTCATTAACCTTGCACGATACTTAAGTTTCTTATTTTCTTATTGCAGGTAATGAAATTTGAGCCTTATTTAGATAACTACCTCGCTCGCTTTCTGCTTAAGAGAGCATTACTTAATAAAAGAATTGGTCACTTTTTTTTCTGGCATTTAAAGTACGTCCTCTCTTGTTAAAAAAAATTGGAGGCTGAATTTCCTCTTTATCCGCAGAGCTGAAATGCACGATGATGCCACTAGTGTACGCTTTGGGTTACTACTAGAAGCTTTTTGCCGCGGTATTGGATCCCATCTCAAAGAATTGATCCGGCAAGTTGAAGCGCTAGAAAAGTTAACCAAATTAACGGATTCACTAAGAGAGCACAAAGATGATACGCAAAAGGATAGATTAAAATTCTTGTTTGATCAAGTGCAGCAACCTGACTTTTTAGAGGCTCTTCAGAATTTCCCATCACCGTTGAATAATAGTTGCATATTTGGAAAATTATTGTAAGATATCGAGTTTTTTCGTATAGTTACAGATTTCTGAAATCTATATTTTTAGAGTTGACGAATGTAAAATTTTGGATTCAGCGAAACGGCCTCTGTGGTTGGTATTTCAAAATCCTGATCCAATGGCTGAGATGTTGCTCCAAGCTAACGCTATAATATTCAAAAACGGAGATGGTACGCGTTTTCTAAACATTTTAATTTAATTTGGCATTAAATTTGCATTGATTAGACCTTCGGCAAGATATGTTGACTCTTCAGGTGATTCGCATTATGGATAACATATGGCAAAATGAAGGTTTGGATCTTAGGTAAACAATAATATTTATTGTTTTGAACCAGTTCTAAAAAACTTCATTATTAGGATGATGCCGTACGCGTGTTTAGCAACAGGCAAGCAAGTGGGAATGATTGAAGTCGTTCATAATGCTAAAACTGTAATGGGGATTCAAAGGAAAGGTGGTAAAATGGCAGCATTTCAAGTTGATAGTACACAATTACATAAATGGATAAGAGAGAAAAATAAAGGGGAAAGGTAATTTTAACTAAAGGTTGGTTAATTTTTATTTTAAAATATTTTATTTACAGATATGAACAAGCCGTACAGACCTTTACATATTCCTGCGCAGGTTATTGCATTGCAACGTACATTTTAGGGATCGGTGATCGCAATCCTGATAATATTATGGTTAATGAAGAAGGACAAGTGAGATTAAATACATGAAAAAATAATTTTTAATTCAACTATCGATAATTTGTACAGATTTTCCATATTGATTTTGGACATTTCCTTGGTCATTTTAAAAAAAAATTCGGTATAAATAGAGAACGTGTTCCTTTCGTCCTTACAGAAGATTTTCTGTGCGTAATTGCCAAAGGAGCAGAGTATCCAAAAAAGAGCAAGGAATTTCAAGCGTAAATAATATCATATAATAAAAATGAAAAATGTAATTAACATTTTAATATCTCTAGATTTCAGGAATTGTGTGGCAAAGCGTATATCACACTCCGACGTCATGCAAATTTGCTTATTACTCTATTTACGATGATGTTAATGACTGGAATACCCGAGTTACAATCAATAGATGATATTGGTTATTTACGTAAAACGCTGGCCGTTGATAAAATGGAAGAAGAAGCTTTACAATGTTTTCAGAATCGATTTTATGAAGCGTATGGAGGTGCTTGGACAACTAAAGTTGACTGGTTTTTTCACAGTGTTAAGCATATGTGAAAGAAATTTTTAACTAGCTCCAATTTAATAATGCAATCACATTCTTTTCAAATTAGCCTTAATTCTGGCATTTAAATTTGAAATTACACTCTTCTTCTTTGTGATGTTCTATTGCCTTATTATTGCCTTACAAACGATCCTCTGTTGGCAGCTTGCCGTTTGATACATTTGTTTAACCAGGATTTTGCTGCAAATTCACTTATTTTAATTATGTTCCAAGATTTTATTATTTTGAAATAAATTCTTTCACCTGTTTCTCGCCTACGACCGTTTCCAAGCAAATGGCGTTTTCGAAATTCTGATGGAGTTTCAGCAATTTTTTTCGCCTTGGCTAATTGATTATCTACAGTCTCTATTTGAAATAGTGTGTTTCTGTAAAATTTTAAAACTGTTGTTAATATTAAATTATTAAAATTAAAATAATACGAATGTTATTAGTACCCTGCTTCAACCATACGAATGGTTTTCGGTTTTGTCTTGCGTTTTTTAATTGTTTTTGCTGCTTTTTCATTTTCTTCCTGAAAATAAGATATTTCAGCTTTTTTGGTCACATGGTCATGTCACTCTCTACCTTTTTCAATTTTTCTGCTTTTTGTTTCTCATCTTTCACTTTCCTTTTAGCAGCTAGACGCTTTTTCTGGGTAACTATTTGCTTAACTGATTGTTGAAACTGTTTAATAGCTTCTGTCTTGGTTGTGCTAAAACTAATACTCTCAGGTAAATCGTTTTCGCTATCGGAGTCGGCCATGACTATTTTTAAATTCTAATTTCAACACAAGATGTCGCACTATGCTTGTAAATGATCGATAATTACTAGAAAATGATATATACAAATTAAGAATTCCGTTCATAAATTGTATTTATATTTCTTATGATATTTCTTTTCGTTCGACCTATTTTTTTTTTTGATTCATCATGGCACCACCTTATCTCGATAACGAGGCTGGCAACGTGGCGCCCACCGGGAACTGAGTATCCCGAAATTGTATGATTGTTTTGCGAACTGTAAGAGGTAAAACATTATTTCTAGATCGGAAATAGATTTGAAGTATTGAAAAATCAAATGAATTGACACCCAACTGTCATACTGATGTTTTTTTAAGCTCTTAGTGAGCTCGTTTAATATCGAATTTAAGCCTAAAGAATTAACATGGAAGGGGACTCTGCATCACTCAAATCTCCACCCGGAGTGATAACTAGGGCTTATAGAAGGATATGTCAGGTGATACAAAATAAATTACAAGCACAATTCATTTAAGAACATTAATCTGACTTTTAGTGTTATCCACTACAGTTATATCAGAAATTTCTGGATTCATGTACACCGTATACACTTGGGCGATGGATTTCTACGCTGGTCTTAGGCGCTTTGTATTTAGCTCGAGTATTCTATTTACAGGTACAGTACACGTTGAAAATAATATGAATATTTGTTTAATACGCTATTTATTTCTTCAGGGTTGGTATATAGTAACCTACGCATTAGGAATTTATCATCTCAATTTGTTTATCGCATTTCTTACCCCCAAAATTGATCCTGCCATGCAAGATGAAATAGGTAAATCGAAAGTATATCATTAATGTTATCGCTAATGAAATGTTCCGTATTAAATGAAGAAACAAATTTGTTATTATATTCTTTAACTTTTAAGTCATTAATCTGTAGAGGTGACGTAATTGGCACCTGTTATGTTCCACGTCTGTCGGCAGCGTGTCGAATAACTGGGAATACTGGGATAAACACCTGCTTTCCTATTAATAGACTATAATAAAACGCAAAAAAAATCGTCAAAAATCATTAATCTTATTATTTTGGTTGTGTAAATTATGAAAATAAGGCGTAGTAATTTATAAATCAGTGAATCCCTAAGTAAACCTATAAATCAAATCAGCAATAAATCGGATTGATTTATAAATCAGAAAATCATGTTATTCGATTTGTACATCAATCTTGTTAGTGTCTTCCCTTAGTTTCATTGCTGAAGCATAGAATTTGATGGCTGAAGTACGCGATAACTTAAAATTTATTTGTTTGGCCCTGTCATTTTAGAACTTGAGTGCGATCGACTCTGTTTATTTTTCCATACTGTCCAAACAAAATCAAATAAAATAAAAAAAAAATAATGATAGAAAAAATCCACCAGATTTGATTACAACAGTTGCCAAAATGAATAACTTGAAACTCTCTAGTGGAGAGTTCCGAAAGCTCAGCCGCCAACATTTTATGAATACCCGAGTTTGCCGTAGACAAAATCCCCGGAGTGATATTTCTGGGTCAATAGATTGAGGCACTCGTTAGGAATGTATCGTCTTCTTTCGGATTAAGACATCGGTATTTTTGGATACGATCATTATATTTTTAGTATATAGTAACATTTAGGCCAAACGCTCCCGACAGAGGACATTGTAAAGATTAACAGACTTGCTCTTTTCTGAACTGTAAACTAATTTGAGTTGTAAATTTCAGAAGACGGACCGGAATTACCAACAAAAAGTAATGAAGAATTTCGACCCTTTATTCGCCGGCTGCCAGAATTCAAATTCTGGTACTCAGCAACCAAAGCGATTGTAATCGCAATGATTTGCACGTTTTTTGAAGCCTTTAACATCCCCGTGTTTTGGCCTATTTTGGTCATGTATTTTATCACTTTATTTTGCATCACGATGAAGAGGCAAATCAAGGTTAATTATAATTAATTTTTTCTCTCGTCTTTAGTTTATTATAAATATTCTTTCTCTCAGCATATGATTAAATATCGTTATATCCCGTTCACTCACGGGAAACCACGTTATCGTGGACAAGAAGACACAGGCAGGGCCGGTTAGAAATTTAAATTTAATTTCTCGAGTCATTCGCGTTGGAGCGACAGGGATTTGATCACGGGACGATTATTTTTGTCCAATTATTTCCGATGGTTTCCAACCGATTTATTTTTTATTTTATATAAATGAACCGCAAAGCTTTTTTGTTACATCGACTCAAGTTGTGACTATTAAATTAATTCGAATATTGTAATAAAGTAATAAATCCTTTATTTGAAAAAAGATATTTGGTGACATTGTGATAGAGTACTCTACGCTTGTACCATAATAGTACCATAGTATATTTCCTGTTCAGAATTGAAGGATTAACTAAAAATTCACCCCTCCAAGTAGGTTGAACTGTGCATTACGTATTTGCTTCAGTTTCAGTTGGGTTGTACAGTACTTTAGTATTTTCTATCCCTTCTCAGGACAATTTCGGGGCATATCCAATCCTCCAAATCAAAAACACGAGTTGTCACCTATTGACGAGAGCAATCCTTTTCCAAATGCAGAAAAGTATGATCACGTGTCGTTTTTGGGCGTGTTCGCATACTTGTGGACTTTACATAACTTTTCCCTGATGTAAATAAGATTGCTGGCGATGACTTTGTTTACATGACAAAATTTTTCAATGTGCAAATAGCTGGAAAGTGGCCTAAGTGTAGAAACTGGTAAACGAACTGAACTTAATTACATGTCTTTAACGAACTTGAAGTTACACCCGAATAGTTTCATTAATTTAAATGTTTAAAAAAAATTGACACCAGGTAAATGACTTTATTGAGTTGTCAATTTGCTTCACTGCACACCCATTGCCCAATCTGGGCGTTTCCTCTACAACAATTTGTAAACAAGTTCAAAATTTGAATAAAAATAGAATGGAATTGGGCGTGTAAAAAGACGCGTGTCGATCCCAATGTTGCGTGGTGCGCGTCCGCTAACAAGACCCACCTCTGCAATGTGAGCGAGGCCAGTATGTCGTGGGATTATTTTAAAAAATGCTCTCTAGCTTATTCGTTCTTCTCGCCCGAGAGCACAAGTGGAGTTCCGGGTCGAACTCGATTTCCCTCGGCATACCACCACCTGCAACAACTGCCAATCATCTGCTTGCTCTGCGACTAAGGCTGCAATTAGGAACGAAACAAGTCTTTAGCTTTATTACGCATAGAATTTTCTCCCGATTAGATTCAAACGAATTGCAACACGGATTGAGAACACTGTGCCCAACCAACCGAAACCATTACGCCACGTCGTAGGACATCGACTCGCGATTCCCCCACAACAAGTGGCAAACACAAGTGAGCTTCTTTTGACTCAGGTGGTAACGCGGAAGGAAGTGCTAAGAAGAAGGGGGGCCCCGTCAACCCCGCCGGCTGAATTTACTCGCTCTCGAGCCGACCTCGCGCCCTTTTCCCCTCGGTCAAAAATTCTCAAGGACGAAAGTGGAGCTTCGTCATGTGGGGCATTGGCTTAACTCTCATTTTATTTTCTTCTTCTTTTTAGTTGGTCCCATGGAATCGTACCGGTGATGGAGTCTGTTACCCTCAGTTGGTTAGTTTTGGCATGTTCATGTCCCTTACCGATTCTCCTTTTACTTTCTTGTCTATATATTTTCCATTCCTACCGTAAACGTTGGTCTAATGTTCATCTATTTATCGTTTGTTTGACCTCCGTGGAACTTGTTTCGTGTTTATTTCTGTTTTCTTATTCTCTTATTCTTCTCTTAATTCGTCCTTCATTTCCGCCTGTCGTCTGCACATTTTTCACGTGGGGGTTTGTGTCAATTCGGCTATTACAAGTGTTAATTTTGGTGTCAATGTGTGCTGATCGTGTTTTATTTTTGCATTCGCCGCAACGTTATCGTGTTAGTGGTAATCAAATACGATACCACGTAGTTGTGTTGATTTTATTGTGTTCGTGTGTTGGAATGACTGGGATATTTTCACGAATCTCGTCTTCTATTGCTTCAACTAAGTGTCTGGTTTTTTCGACGCAATGGCCTTTTCCTTTTGCTGTACTTTACGCAGGGATTTTGACATTCTCCTTCGGATCGCATATGATTTGTGCGTTATTACTGTGTTTTTATAAGTTGAGTTCACGTGTTGCATCCGTTGCTCGACCTCTAAACCAGTGCTCGGTCGTCTTTGCAACAACTTTTTCTTGTTATGCTGTGCATCACTTGCCTTATTTGGTAAGTTCAAATCGTGTTTTCCTTATCTTGACTGGTCAATCAAAACAAGTTATTAATTAACTCTCTTTATTTTTTGTAGGTTATAAGTATTTTTATTTTATTTATGTTGCCTATTTCGTCTCCGTGGCTTGAAAATGGATTTGCGTGGCTTTCATTTGCGGATTCTTTGTCTTTACCTGCAGTTTTGGTTTTTGCTGATAAAACCCATTGGTCAGCTTTTAAAAAGATTTTTCATGGTCCGTCGGTAGCAAGACATTCATTTGGTAATAGGAGTCTACTGGCTCCCGTTGGTAACAGAAGATAGCACGGTCTAATATTGACAAGTCTATTATAAACTCGGCTAAGCGATATTAGCCCCGTAAGTAATTTTTTTAAAACGGCATTTTTCTCGTCTAAATTTTGTAAACACAAAATTTGAGGTTGGTCAACATTCGATTGTACTTCTTTTTTAATTTAATGTTACCAACGGGCCTCCGTAACACAAATCGTAACCAATTTTTTTTACATAAGCCTAATTATATTTTCAGCTGAGTCGTGCGATACTTTTCAATACGTCAACGAACTATCAGAAGCCAAAGTTTTTCCACGCCGATTAATAGATACAAATATCGGTGCAAAAGGTTCTTTTAAAATATACGGTGGGGTGAGTCAAGAGACTTTTGTTTGGCGCAGTAGTTTTCATCAACATCAACGAAATAGAGTTTTATCTAATCAAACAGGAGATAATATATTAATGCAACCAGTTTTTACAATCGATACGTTTGAGAATAACTCTTTGGATACTCGTTTATCCTTGAGTAACGGTAGTAATTCAATAGCTGAATATTCGGATGATGATAGTTCCGTATGTGGCTCCGTAGCTGCTAATGAAGATTTTGAATTTCATAATATTCGCCCTCTGCCAGTGATTAATGATAAAACTTATCAAGTTATTTCGGACAAGAATCGTGCCAATACGGACACTTGGTCGAAAGGCCGTAATCGATTGTCTTTATCTTTGAATGATTTGGATCAAATTGATAAGGATTTAGAGAATCCAGATATGCCGTTTGAGAAAAATGTGTATGTGCATGAAGCTGTGAGTGAGAGTAATTTGCATGAAAATGAAAGATATTCGTTGCCTCAGGAGAATTTTAATAGAGATGAGTGTGAAATAATTGGTTCTAAAATTGGTGAAAAAGTTGTTATTACTGAACTGTGTACAAGTGGTGAACACTTGAATTTAGGAAGTCAGTTTGGGTTTAAAAAAATTTTTATTACGAAATATTTGTAAAAATAAAAAAAAAAATAAACAGAGAAGTTTTCCCGGAATTCCTACAATTGCTTTTCCTGACGACGTGTGTAATTATTTTATTGTAAGCGATTAAATGTACCTTTTACCAGCTGGCTGTACCAAGGTCAATATTAAAAAAAATTATCGACAGTGCTGACTCCAGTGAGCGGGTAAATTAGTGCGATTCAGTGTAAGACTGTAAGTGAACGATTTTGAGAGTCAAAGAGAGAAAAAAAAAAATTATTTTTATTATTAAATTCATGATTTCCATTTTTGTAACGTTTGTCACCAGATAGCGTGTTGGCGTGACGTCATTGTATCTACTGGAAACTAAAGCAACGGGATAATGAATTACGTTAAGCGCATCATCACTCCCACGTCATGTGACTGTGCTTTATATTTAATTACGCTCCAAAGGCTGTTAAATTTACCGACGAGTAATGAATTCAGTAGAGAACACAATAACGCAAATTGTGTTACTGGAATTCTGTGCAAATATAAAAGATAATTT
The DNA here is from genome assembly GCA_034686365.1 of Pachymerium ferrugineum. NCBI lineage: Eukaryota > Metazoa > Arthropoda > Chilopoda > Geophilomorpha > Geophilidae > Pachymerium > Pachymerium ferrugineum. The sequence continues at coordinate 13,868 of JAQGAS010000508.1, read as the reverse complement.
ATTTCGAAATATTTGTAAACAAAACACAGAAGTTTTTAGAAATTTTACTTTCATGGACACACGTGTAATTATTATATTAGAATTGATTAATTACAACTTAGCTGGCATTTCTAAAGTTTAAATATAAGTTCAAATTTACCGCTGGCATTACTGCTAATCTTTGAAACTAGATGGCATTGCTCCGTCATTTCCGTCAGCCATTATAATCGTATAGCGTTTAACACATGGATTGTGTGCGAAATTGGAAATATTGGCTTGTATCAAAAATATGGGTTTTATTAGTTATAAATTTACTACCAGGTGCTAGCGGTTTGTACGAAGATCAAATTGGAAAATTTGATTGGTATTTGTTTTTACTATGAATTTTTTTATTAATAATATGCAATATTACATGTATATTTCCTTCTCAGGAGAAAACAATTTGTGGGCAGAGTTGAACATGTTTATTTCAATTCAGCGAACCGGCGAATTTATGTTGGTACAGATCAGAATGTTATTGCAGCCCTTAATCTTCGAACGGGGGCCACGGGTAATTTGGAATTTCTGGTCTAAAAATTCTGTACACAAAATATTCTTTCTCTTATTTTTAGTTTGGAGACAGATTTTCGAGTCAGGTCCACTAGGGCAAATTGACTTTCTACAAGGATGGAAAGGTTAAATTTTGATCAATGAAGTTAATTGCAAGTAATTAAAATTTAAAATTATAGATGAGTTATTTATCATTTCCGGCAATGGTAAATATCTGAGAAATTGGGATATGTCGAACGGATTTTTGTATTGGGAATTACCGATCATTATCCCCAATCCGGAGAAGTAAACATTAATTTTTATTATTAATCCTGTTCAATATTAATTATTTGTATATCTTACTTTCAGTGTTTTAAGAAACTATTTTCAATTAAATCCAAAAGAAGAACAACTGACTATTGCTACTGTAACTGAAGACACACATGTCCAAATTTCAGTTTTAAATTTTTCGACTGGTTCAGCTGCTTGGAGTCAAAGTTTTGCTGCCCCTTGGGGATCACATTCCACAAGCTGCCAATTTGTAGATGACAGTTTTATTTGTATCGATAACGAAGCTTTGATTTTATATTCTATTAAAACTGACCCTGATTCAAAGTTTAAAGCTACTTTAATTCCGGTAAGCAGAATTCTGTATTATAGGCTTCATTTATGCAAATTTAATATCTATTTTAGAACTTTCAAAGAAAAACCGTTAATTACAAAAACAATATAATTAGCTTTTCGCAGCTGGACGGCGAAAATAATCCATTCTTCGGTTTAAATGTTGACAAAACCCATACTTTATTGGCTCGAATTGAGGGTGAGCAGATTAAATTTTTAGCAGATTTCGATGATGTAAGCAACGGATTAATATTTCAGATGAAAAAGATTAATGACAAATTTGTTCTTTAGGTTTTGGATTTAACTGTTATTAATTCAAACGAAGAATTTCTCCTATTCACAACACGTGAAAAATATGTAAAAGTCAATGAATGTCAGTGCATTTTTTATTTGTTTAATATGAATCGTTGTAGGGGAAAAGTGTAATCGAAATTAATGAAGGCGTAAACTTTAATACGACACGAACTGAGGTAGTCACTGATATTCCATCGCAGTTTTATGGATTGCCAGATAAAGTGAGTCTGATATATAAACAATTGTTCTATTCCGCAATTATTAAAACAAGATCATTTAGATGTGGGTGTCTGAGTTTTTAAGAAAAGAAGGCGAACCATCATACCGAATTTTATTTACCACCCAAGATGACGCTTTGATGTTGTATCAAATGAACGGTATGAGTTGGCATATCTTACAAGTGTCTGATAAAAATTACTTTTAATCATTCAGGGAAAAATTTGTGGTCAAGAGAGGAAGCATTAGCATCTGTTGTTAATGTTGAAATGATAGACCTACCAATGTCGGAAAGTGATGTCCAGTTTGAACAAGAATTTCGACTTGATGATGGTAAATATCATTGAATTAGTTAATGAAAATATTAATATTAATGTGTATTACAGCTAATTTGTTGACAATGGTTTTGAAGAGATTAACAAGCCAAGTGTTTCAACTAGAAAATCTTTTATTATCAATAATTAGAGGGTTATATCAAAGAGGAAAGTTTATGACTTCACACACGCCTTCAACTCTGACCCGAGATGTGTTTAACATTAATAAAATTGTGGTTGTTATTACTCAGTCAGGAAAGGTTTGTTTATTAAGATGTTGTATTCAAAGAGAGATCTAATATCTACTTTTTTAGCTATTCGGAATTGACAGTACAAATGGTAAAGTTATTTGGCAATATTACTTACCGAATCTAAGTCCTTTTGCTGCAAATGGACGTCGTCATTTTTATTTATATTCACAAACGAAAACAACACATTTTTCTCAAACGCCACAATGTGCAGTAATTGGAATGGATAAAGTACGTTGAAATCGCCTTACTTTGCGTAATTATTTAAACTGTTTATATTTTATTTAGAATACGAAAAATGGAATTTTATACCAATTTCATTCCCTGACTGGCGAAGCTATTAATCTTGGACTTAAAAAATTCGATTTTCAAATTTCTCAAGTTATGCTTTTGCCTCCACCGGAAGATGATTATTTGCGAGGGATCCTCTTATTAGACAGCACTGGTCATGTAAAGACTACATAATCTATATAAAAACAAAAAAAATATTTTGACAATTTTTTCAGGTCCATATTTACCCGGAGTCTGCCATGGAGTCAGCGCTTGAATTGCTTCCATCACTGTTCTTGTATACTGCTAATACAAATGAAGGCACGGTTACAGGCTACAGTCTTTATAAAAATGATGACGACGTATGAACATATTTTAAATCTCTTTTTTGTTCTTTCTTTTTACAAAAATGTTTTTGTTTGACAGCAAATTTTAGTTACTCCCGTATGGAACATTAAACTGTCATCGAATCATTTAATTACGGAAGTCGTCGTTAAACTACAGAATGGTTAGAATGACTGCAGACAATAATAAATCATCGGCGTTCAATTAATTTGTTTTATTTACTATAGAACACGTTCATTCTCAAGGCCGTGTGATGGGAGACCGAAGTGTCATGTATAAATATCTAAATCCAAATTTAGTAGGTATTATTACTATAGGAACAGACGCGCAATTAAAACGTATGCTTATTAACACAACTTAAAAACTCGCTATGAACTTATGATTATTTTTTATTCAATAGCGTTTTTCAAAATCATCCTAGTTGATGTCATAACTGGAAATATTATTTTTAGTGCTGTGCATAAACGATGCCGAGGTCCCGTTCATGCTGTACTATCTGAAAATTGGGCCGTGGTAAGAGGGGAAAAAACCCAGCTATTTCGATCTATTTTTAATATGGTTTTTTAATGTAGTATGCTTATTACAACGAGAAAGCCCGACGAACTGAAATGACCGTTTTAGAATTATACGAAGGCAAAGTTCAAAGTAACACGACAGCATTTTCGTCTTTAAATCCACCACAGTTACCAATGGTGGAACGACAAGCTTACCTATTTCCACCAGGTTTATCGGCAATGGCTGTAACAATAACGGAGAAAGGAATTACGAGCAAACACTTATTATGTAAAATAATAGTTTTTTGTTTAATTCTAAACTGAATATTTAATCACACCTTGGTCATTTTTAATTATAACAATAACAATTTGGTCAGAAAAGTTCATAATGTAATCAAATTCTGATCAAACAACTACAAAATGATCAAAAAATTACAATTTAGAAATGACAATTTGTTACTTATATTAATTTTACAGTTGCCTTACCTAATGGAGGTATCGTCGAATTACCAAAATCGGTACTTGATCCCAGGAGATCAGTATTTCCGACCCCTGAACATAAAGAAGACGGCATTTACCCATACGTACCAGAACTTCCAGTACCAGCTGAAAGCGTGATCAATTACAATCAAAGTGTTTACAACATTCGTGGAATTAGCACTGCACCAGCCGGTCTAGAATCTACTTGTTTAGTTTTCGCTTACGGGTTGGGTATGTTATGAATGAAAATTTTGAATATTTAATTCAAATTCAAATATTTAATTTTGTTTTGTTCATTTAGATTTATTTTTTGCACGTGTGACACCTTCACGAACTTTCGACGTGTTGAAAGACGATTTCGACCACTTCCTTATTTCAGTCGTTTTGATTTCATTGATTTTGGGAGCTTATCTTATCAAACAGCTGTCGTCTCGCAAAGCATTACATCAAGCATGGAAATAATATTGGTGCACGTTAATAATTTTCTTGTTAATTTATTTAATAAATTTAATTTAATTACACCAAATTGTGTGGGGTATTGCTCAATCTTCCGTTAAATCATCATTATAATAAACAAGCATAGATGGTAAGTATGTATCCTCAGGCAAATTAACACGGTAAAACGCGGGTTGATCATCTGCGATGCCATTTTCAGCCATAGTTTTATTCATGTCAAGGCAACGGCCTTCACATTTCCAAGTGTAACTTCGGGCGTGTGAATTGAAATTGGCTCTGTAGCGCTCACTAATGTCGTTAATACTTTCTTCCGCACACACCTATTTGAAAAATTTTAAATGTGATGTTATGAAAGTTGCACAAACTTGAAGAACTTCAACTGGATGATCAGAAGCGAAAATTGCACATCTGCGCATTTCATATGATTCATATATCAATTTACGCAAACTTCGAAATTTTTTTGATAAATATGTATAAACGTACTTCTAGAGTATCTTCAATAGATGCTAATACGTTTACGACACGTATTCGCTTTACATCTTTAGACAAGTTTCCGATGACAAGGCGTTCGTTTTTCCACCATGGAGTACCGAAATCAGTTGCCCAGTCGGACGAAGGGAATGGTGGTGGACCATGCACGAAACGACCATGAGGGAAATATGGTTGACGTAACCCTGTTTCTGGATCAATACATGTTTTTAACTGTATAATTTATTAATTTTATTTGTTCCGATTTTATTTTGTTGATAAATTTAACTGACATCACCCGTTCTTGAATTGAACCAAAGTGACACATCTTTTCCGGCAAATGCCAAAATTGGCCTCAACAATTCACTACCTGAATAAAAATACATCATTTTATATTGCAAAGCGAGTTGCAGGGAAGTTTACCTCTATATTCTTGACAAAGTTTAGTTAAATTACAGACTTTTCCTAAAAAAGACACCCAAAGATCTAGTGTGGAATTATGTAGCAAAACTTCATTAGGTGTAAAATAACGTTTAGACATTTCTAGAAATTGGAAATAAATTTAAATTTGACCGCATTTATAGAAAACAACCCCACATTCTTTTCAATGCCACATCCGTGCCCTCTGGTGACAAGCGCCTCGTTATTTGAAAACGTGGTGCGCATGCCCAGTATACCCCTCTATTCGTCTCCCGTGTAAAGTCACATGTAAGTATCTTTGGTACTAAAAATTTAACTTATTTTATTAATATTTTATACTTTAAGCAGTGGAAATTTAACAGTGTGGTAACACAAGTTTCGATTGTTATTGTCCTTTTCAATAATTTGATTAATGGCATTTGTAAAAGGTATGCGAAAACGAAAAGCCGGTTTTTGGTGCTAGATGTTGATGACTTTCGCGCCATATTGGATTCTCCATGACAATTTCACTCCCACGTTATTGAAAAGTGCAATTCATTATACGATCGCATGCTTAGAATTGATTAGTTAAATGATATTTTGAATTTATGAATCCTTAAATCATTCTTTCGGCTTTCATTAAGCTATTACAATGGACTATAGAGTCTTAAGATTTAGGCCTAATGTAACGTTGACCATGCCACGAGTTTGGTTTTTGTGTGCACGTTGTCGTAGTAGATGAAACTGTTTAAGGGTACAATTTATTAAGAAAAGCATTGATTATCAATCTAAACGTTATTATAAAGTATTCCGTTAACTTTTTAAAAGTAATTAGAGATTAATAATAATTCTTTCGGCTCTTTTTGTTTAGAGAAGAACAGCTCAATTAACGATGGCAGATGTTGATGATTCCCAATTTGAATCCGGAGACTCCGGGGCGTCAGCTACTTTTCCGCAACAGTGTTCTTCACTCCGTAAAAATGGCTTCGTTATGCTCAAAGCCCGCCCTTGTAAAATTGTTGAAATGTCCACGTCCAAAACGGGCAAGCATGGGCATGCAAAAGTAATTTTAAAAATTACAATCGTTTACAAAACAAAGGATTTATACAACTCTTTTTATTACAGGTTCACTTGGTCGGCTTAGATATTTTTACCAATAAAAAATATGAAGATATTTGTCCGTCTACCCACAATATGGATGTGCCTTTTGTCAAACGTGAGGATTATCAAGTAAGAAGCACATAGAACGGTCCGGGTGTGACTAAAAAGCAACGATTCAATAGTCGACTGTTCGGCTAAAGCGCTAACTGGTGGGAGCGATTAACAATACCATTTACCAACTCTGCAAGCAGATTTATCTGGTTTTAAACATGGTTAACCAACAAAAACATGTTTTTCTATTGTTCTCATAGCAGAACTAAATAGTTTTGTAAGTTGGTGTCAAAATGTGGGGTAGTTTATAGGCTTGCTATCGCGGAGAATTATCACCAGTTAGCGCTTTATCCGAATTAGAATCACCGCTTCTTTGATCGTGTCAAGTTATTCAAACGTGTGAATTCATTTTGAAATTTTTATTTCAGCTTTGTGCTGTCAGTGATGACGGTTATTTGTCACTGATGAACGATAGTGGTGATGTACGCGATGATTTGAAAATGCCTGATGCAGAATTGGGTTCTAAAATCCGAGGAGAATACGAAGCTGGCAACGATATATTGGTTTGTAACATAAAAAAATATGCACAAAAAATATATTTCTCATATATTAAAAATTCTAGTGTACTGTTTTGAAAGCATGCGGAGAAGAATGTGTGGTTGCTTATAAGAACAACACTGCTGGAGATAAATCGTAAAAGCCAAGAAAAAACACAGCGGGAGTGGTCCCTTAAAACAGTCAAGTGCAGTAAGACACGTCTTACTAAACCAGTAAGACCTGTTGGTTTTGAATGAACTTGACCATTAATTTAAAAAACAAAAAACTCAAAATATAAAAAAATACTTTTGGAGCTAATTGATAACAATGTTCTGTATAAAGTTTCCTGTTATTGTAAAATGCAAAAAAAGAAAAGAAAATTCAGCTCTGGCTTTCTTACATTTGATCATTTAGAAAAAAAAAAAAATCAGTTTTTTAAAAAAAATTTAAATGAAATTTCAACGAGTTAAATCGAAATTTGTCCCCTTTTTCTTTTTTAATTAACTTCCTTTGGTAGCGCATTTGCACATCTTTTTTTACATGCAACTGTTGGAAAGCCTGAGAATCACATTATTTTGATATAATGACGGTTATTGTCTTTTTTTTCTGTAAAACCATCAGTAGCACAATTTTTTTTTGACTCGGTTTTGCCCTCGATCGGGTATCAGCTGAGGCTGAAACATTTTTCTCAATCATTTCGTTCGTTCTTATATTTTGTACTCTTGCTATATGTGTACATGTTCCTAATTTCATTATAGGTATATTGCTGCTGTTGAACAATTTGCAATACTGTTAAAAAATGGTGGACCTCCCAAAAACATTTTATTGTAAAAATCATGTTTCTTGAGACATGACGGTGGAAAATAAAAAAAAATTAAAAAAATGTTAAACCTTTTTATTGTATATATAAAAGGCACGAAAAAGGCTTAGTCACAATAATGGAAGTGCAGTGTCGCTGTTTGAACAAAGAATTCAACTTTTTTTACGGCGGTTTACGCATTGCCTAGTATAGGCACATGAATATTTGTCTCTAAACATCAACGCGAGGAGTAGCTAACCCAATGAAAATAGGTTATTATGATGATGTCAGTCTGAATCAACCAATCATACGAAGGCAGAGGGTTAGTTAGTTCGTTTCGGTGGCCATCATTCAGAAGGGAGAGAACAAAGATAAAGGACGGAGTAACATCGGAGGACGGGATCGTTAACACCTTTACCACCACCCTAACACCATGTCCGACCCGGAAAAACAGTCTGAACAACCTAAGGCTGTATTAGAGAAGAAAATAATTGGTAAGTTTGAATTAAAAGAGCTTCGCATACAGTGCGTTGATGAATTTGGTGAGGGAACGAAAAATGCGAATCCATCTTCCGGCGGCCGCTTACGCCTTTGTTCGTTCGAATCGAATTCTAAATTAATATTCGGCATGATGAAACAACTTTCACTTTTTTTTTAACTTTTTATTTTCTGTACCAAAGTTTGATATTATTTTGCAGCAACCAAAGTAACTGGAACAGTAAAATGGTTCAACGTGAAGAGCGGATATGGATTTATCAACCGGTAGGCTTAACTTACGATGTTTATAGGCTTAAAAAAAGAAGTGGGGTTCATTATGCGAAGAGTTCGCTTGCTAATAAAGAATGCTCCATTAGGATGGGCGGGTTTCTAAAAGAAAATTTTTTTGGTTCGTTTTCTTCAGAATTTTGCCTGTTTGTTTTGGAATATTTTCCGCTTGATTTAACCCTAAGTTTATTCTATTTTGCAAAATGGAAGTTTACGAATATGCTGCATACATATATTTTTAAGAGTTTGTAATTGGAAACCCAATAAGAAAGATTAAATGGGCGCTTTGAGATAAGATATGTTCAACGTTTGCGATTTAATTTCTAAAATTATTGAGAAGTTGCGTAATATTTTTTATAAGACTGAACATATTTCATTTTTCCAGAAATGATACCAAAGAAGACGTTTTTGTTCATCAGGTAATTTCGAATTAAATATTTTTCGGAAATTGCGAAATTGGGAAGAAAAAAAATTTTTTTTTAAATGTTTATTTTTAGACTGCCATAACAAAAAATAATCCGAAAAAGTATGTGAGAAGTGTTGGAGATGGCGAAACAGTAGAATTTGATGTGGTGGTGGGAGAAAAAGTGAGTTTAATGTTTAATTATGTCATGCTGTGTAAACAAGCGGCTGGCACTTGAGTAAATGATATATCACCGCTTTTTTTTCTTTTTTAAAACTACTATTTATTTTAAAGGGAAATGAAGCAGCCAACGTAACTGGACCAAACGGGACTCCAGTTCAGGGAAGTCCGTATGCAGCTGATCGTCGAAGACGTTATCGCCGCTACGTTCCTCGTGCACATCCACGAAACAGAACACGGCAATCGGTAACAAGAGAAATTAAACGCCAGTAGCACCTGTCGACTAATTATTTATCCATTTATCTCCTATTTATAGAATAGCGAAGGAGGTGAAGGAGGATCTGGAGAGCAAACAGGTGACGGCGGTTCGGGAGAAGGTGGTCAACCAGACAACCGCCCGCGCCGGCCACGACGACCATTCTATCGCCGGTTCTATCGTCGACCCCGAACTCAACGCTCCAGTCAAAACGACCAGGAGCCTGGATCGGAGGTGACATTTTATTTTAATTATTTTTTTTTTTGATTCATTTTGAAATTTGAATTTCGATAGGGAGAACAAAAAGACGGAGATGGAGGCACGGGAACGCATCGACCTCAGCGACGTTTTTACCGCAGCTACTATCGTGGACCACCACGACGTCCACGGTCAAATCAAGACAGTAGCAACCAGAGTGGTACGGATACGGAAGGAAATAAAGTATGTTACATTCAAGTAAAGCGATGACCTCGCATAAAAATGATAGATAATCTTTAGGAAAATCATTTTAAAAATGTAGTCTCTCTTCTATTTTTAAATCTTCGTGAGTATCGTCACTAGAGCAAACGGAATAGGCGAATTCTACATTTGGTGTCATGAAATCTCGTATTTGTAATACTATGTACTAATATCATCTAATGCCTTACACTTTCAAATGCAAATGGGGGATAACTGGTGCGTTAATTGAAAATGATGGTATTTCGAGGTGTGATGTTCGTACTGATTTCTCGCTAAAGTGACTTGCTCACGGGTTTAAGACACACTATAAGTTAGTTAAGACGATATCGGTGATTATTTTTTATTACGTTCACCAATAAAGCTCTGATATTATAAAATTTAATGTTTTAATTTATATTGTTTTAAGGAAAATGAGGGAATGGGACCTGACAACCCACGTCCTCGTAGGAAACCCAATCGACGCCCTCGAGGCCCATCCCGTCCCAAAAAGGAAAATGACGAGAATGGACAAAAAGAAGGGGGTGATCAGGGTGATAAGACTACGGAGAAAATTACCACCGAGGTAACTATTTTTCGTTTTGAAAACTTGTAAAAATAATTTACTAGTTATGTTCGTTTTAGGTTTATTGAGTTGTTTATTTGTTGTTTTCTGTAAGAATGTAAACGGACCTGGCTCGCACGTGGAAAATAACAGAGAAGCCCAATCGAGCGCTTGAAAAGAGTTTTAACGCAAAAAAAATTATTAAAAAAAAACGAAAAAAAAATACAAAAGGCAACATCAGCCATATAAAACACCACCTCTAGCAACTTGTAGAATGAGCTCTTACCATCCTGCAAACGTATTCGAAATGGGGAAATACCACTGGAGTGCACATGTTTGGAAGAACCATCAATTTGTTTTGATTTGCAACTCTTCATGAAATTTGCTCATCAGGTATTGAGGCGGTTGAAAAAGTATTTCATCATCATCTGTTTGTTGAAAAGTCAACTTTTGAAAATTTATTCTATTTTGAACGGTTTGTCTTTTCATAATAAGTGCAATACCGTTCGAGTGTTAGCGTTTTCAGTTTACTCTTCTTTTTTAAAAAAAATAAAGTGGAAGAAGTCTTGTTTCCACTGAGATAAAATAATTTGTATCTACAACAAAATATATTTTTAATTTGTGTAATATTTCACAAATGAACTACTTTTGGAAAACATGTGCATTTTCAATAAATACCGCCCAAAATATTGGTATTTTTATTTGTTTTCAATCGCGTTTATTGCACTTCTTTTCAATAATTTTTACAAAATATCCGAACTTTCATTTTCAATACAATCTAAATAAATTGAGACAATGTGATGACCTGGAACCATTGCTAAACCAAGAACACGGGGCTCCTCGTCCATACCTTCATCTATTAAAAGTTTTAGTATTGAGTCGACAATAAATGAGTAATAGTTAAACCTGCACGTAGGTATTCATTGCATTGACCGAGAATGACGTTACAGTCTCGATCGGTGCAGAGAAATGTTCCAATCAACGTGCGCCCGTCAGTCATCTCTATTTTCATGCTTTTGTTCAACCAACTTTCTAATTTACGGCGTCCGCTTGTTTTGACAATTTCCTGTGTATAAACTGAATTAATTCCTGTTTGTAATATAGACAAGAAAAACTTTACATTGCTGTTGTTGTCGGCTGCTACATGCGTATCTAAAAATGTATTTTTCTCTAACGCTGAGTTGTCTGTTTTCATGAGGGATGGGTAGCAAATCGGAATGGTTTCTACAAAGAAACGTTTTGTTTATGTTTTCTATACCTTTACCTCGTCGCTTTACCTCCTTTAGATGTGTTGCTAATTAATGCAAGCTACGACGCTACGGCTAATGGATTTTCAACCGGAACTGCTACAACTGCCGGAAGTAAGCGAAGCTGCAACACCGCGGCACCGCTCAACGGAGCCATGTTGATGTTAAGTTAAAATAATCGTCTTCATCCCATTTGTGGTACGAACATCTAAATCAAAAAATACGCTGGAAGAATTTATGGATGAGTTTTTGTTTCAAATATTTGCGTATTTTTTCTCAAACAGGGTATCAAACCTTAGAACTACAGTTGTGTCGGAATAGTCCTCCTTGTATGAGGACGACCATTAGATTTCTCACGTTGCAATGAGTTTGCAGAAAGGAAAACCGAATTCGCAACAAATCTTGCAAACGGTCCAGCAAAGAGGAACCCAACAGTATCCTTTTCCGAATCAAACCTGTGGCACCGAGTGATTTGAACGTGTTTTTGAACAAAAGCTAAGGAATGAATGACGCAGTTGTCATTTAGGGCCACCTAAGGGGACGGCCTTGATTGACCAAACAACACACAATGAATGATCAATTTATATATTCATAAGGTTAGAATTAGTTATTCTAAATATTAACGGTAGTTTGAGCCTCTAAACCCGACGCGTTACGCATTGAATCGGCAATCAGTTGTTCCATTTATTGGTTTACACAACGAACAGCCAAACCGAAAGAATTCACTAAACTTTGATGATTCATAATTTAGCGATTAACTTCGAGACATATGGACAATCTTTATTTCCAACTCGTCATTTCAAATCATAGTTTTTGTTCATGCGTTTTACCATATGTTTAGCATTTGTTTTGCAATCTTTAGTAGTTAAATTAAGGTCAAACTAAGACGGAACATATTTTTTATCTTAATTTGCTGATTCAGAATACAAATTCCACCGCGTGGTACTCCCCCAAGTAAGTTTCTGGATAAGGAATTTTAGATAATACGTGGTAGTTGATAACTGGTATCCATTTTTTTTAGACACCGCTGAAGAATACATCCAAAGGGGCATGTATCCAGGTCAACAGTTACGTTCTGCTGTACATCCACAGTCAATGCCTGCAAATAATAATCCACACGATATGAATAAACAGCATACGGCTCAATCAGGGATGCCAGGCACATCCAATGCTGCTGTGATGTATGGCACACAAATGGCTCCGGTAATATTTGTATAATTAGAGATAAAAGCTTTTTTTTTATTAAAATGATGATTATGTAAACAGCCATTTTACCCACGACAACCGCCACCGCAAAGGGCACAGGTTCCTACCGTCAACCAGCGCCCGTCGATGAACATGGGCATGAATCCAGCGACTGCTTCGCAGCAACAGCAATCTTATTACTCTCAACCACCACCGCCACAACAAATGATTCCCATTCAACAGATAAACACTATGCAGCATGTTTATATGGCCGGTGGAGGTGGAGCAAATGTAATCATTTTATTACGTTACAGTAGGGTATTCAAAACTGCGCTAAGTTGATTCGTAAATCTTATGCCTCATTTGCAACGCGAGCTGTGTGTTTACATGAACAAGTAATCCAGATGTATTTTACTGTAGTTGTACCTGAGCTAAACATTTCACCTAAAGGGTATCGTAGTACAATAACTTGCATGAATAAGTCAATGCCCTCCAGGAGCTGGATTCACAAAAGAATTGTTAACGTTAAAGGTAGCTACAGATATTGAAAAAGAGATTTGTCTTCAAGCTTGCCATGTTGGAGACTTAAGAAATGTAGTTTAGTTTAAAATATTCCCTTTACGTGGAATTTTAATCGCTGGCTGCAATGATCCGTTTGTGGATTGATCTAGATTAATCTATTGCTGCTGAATGATAAGTACAGCATTACAAAACTATTCGCTTTAGTATCCTATCCGATTGCAGTAGAATATTCCTGATTATTTTGCGCGTGTAAACATTTAAAATAAGGGAAATTTGGGCGCAGTTGGGTTCGGAATGTTTTCGAACGGATTTATTGGGACTCGAATATGAGTTATTTTAAAAATATTAATTTGAAAATGCTTTTTTCTTTACGATGAATCAATCTAGCTGGATAAGTGAATGGATTGCTGAAATAAATGGCGAATTCATAGTAACATGCTAGTACACAAAGAATGTCGGTCTCTTTGCAGACCTTATAACTTGGCTCCTCGTAAAGTAACTAAACATTATCATTGACAAGTTAATGGGAATAAGTCACTTTTGTTTCTTCCGATGTACCAGAAAGCATTTTTGAATACTTTTTAGTGTAGGCTTGAGTTTGTATTCACGATTATTTTTTTTTTCTTTTACGATTACAGTTTAGGCTTCCATATGCCCAACAGCCTTATCAAGTCCCGTCTCAGACGCAGACCATGTACGTTTCAACTGCA